>VDFB02350113.1:0-10326 GCA_007258455.2 Sequoia sempervirens
AAATTAATGGGTGGTAAGTAATAATTAATAAGCCCAAATTTGAAACAAAGTCCTCTAAAAGGATGAAACAAACAAACTCTCGTAAACAATATAATCCAGGATATGACAAAAATTAAGGGGCTTAGGGATTTTATATGTTTTTTAAAAATAATGTAAAATGAAATATTTGAAGGTTTTTGTGTAAATAAGGGGGATTTTTAAGTTGTATTTGTAAAAATGGAGAGATAAGGTTGTTTTGTAAAATCAATTGGTTAGTAACCAAATTGATTAAATTTTCAATATAAAAAGGGGGATTTAGAGGCTTGAAGATTCATTGGGAATTATTCAAGTGTTGGAGACTTAGAGCATTTTGGAGAGATAATTTGTTGTTCCTATACATCGGGAGAATGCTAGAATTTCGTTGTGCTTGAAGGGAAGAGCTTGCAAACTGTTGTAATGCCGAATTTTTGAAGATTTCAATCGGATCGGTCTACTCTTTGGAGAGGGGCCCAAAGACGTAGTTGTTCTTACGACGAACTTTGTTATCAAGTTGTTTGCATTCTCTCTTTCTTGTCTCATTCTGAATTTTGATTTTGTTCATTCAATTATGTGTTGTTAATTTCAGTTTAGTAATTTGGAGTTTGGAATTGTAATTGATATGTATTCTTAAAGCAATCGTCTTAGATCCTAAAATAGATCACCCACCTGGCAGTATTTTGAAGCCTAATCTTTTACAATCTAGCCCTACCCTCCTCTTTTTTTTTACATGTTGTGTCCTAGCCTATGAGTGGAATTATTTTTTCATTCTTGGAACCTTCCCATAAGAACTTCTTCAAGACCCTTTCCATGTCTTCTTCAACCTTTGCAGGTGCTTCATAGCATGACATAGTATATATCAGGATTGTGGACAATATTTCCTTAGCCATTATTATTCTCCTAGCCAATGTGAGCTAGTTATTATTCCACACCATTGCCTTATTTCTGCATTTTCCAACCACTTCATCCCAATGTTTTGCTTTACATGTGTCATCAAAAAATTTCACCCCTAGGAAATTTGTTGGCAATTTCCCCACTTGAAATCCCAATATTCCAATAATAGCCTATTGTAGCAATAGCCTTGTATTAAAAAAATAAATACATGATTTCTCCTTGTTCATTTTTTGGCCCAATTGTATTTCGTAATCATCAAGCATCCCTTTGATCACTCTGGCTTCCCTTATACTCGCCTCTCCCAATAGGGTAGTGTCATTAGCAAATTGCGAGTGAGTAATGTGATCCATGTTTGGAGCCACCCGTACACCCTTCCATTCCATCCGTTGGCTGCAATTTTTGATGGCACAACTTAAAGATTCTGCCATAATTACAAATAAGAATGGTGATATGGGATCACCCTATTTGAGTACATTGGTGGCCTAAAAAAAGTCATGCAATATCCCATTTACTGAGACTGAGAAACACACAAAGGAGATGCAATAGTATTTGAGATCACGCCATTGAGAGTTGAATCCCAATTTCTCCATTACCTTCATTAGGAAGCCCTGTGAAACTTTATCATATGTCTTACACACGTCCAACTTGATTAGCATCCCCGCCTCCCTGCTTGTCTTAAGAGTATGCACCACCTCAGAAAGAAGCAGGATGCAATCAGTGATTTCCTAACCTAGAACAAAACCATTATGCTCTATGGATATTATTTTCCCCAACACCAATTTGAGTTTGTTGGTGAGTACTTTGACTATCACCTTATATACAATATTGCATAGTGATATGGGCCTGTAGTCGCTAAATGATTGGAATTCAGGTTTTTTAGGGACCAATGCTATCATCAAATTGTTCATATCCTTCACGAACCTCTTAGTCTTGCAAAATTCTTCCACTAGCTTCCAAAGGTAGTCCCTAACAAAGCTCCAGCATGTCTGGAAGAATTTTGCAGTGAACCCATCTGTCCTTGGTGCTTTATCCAGATGTAGCTGAAATAAAGCGGCCTTTACTTCTTCTTTAGTCACCATTCCACAAAGCATAATATTATCTGCTTCATTGACCTATTTGTTTATTGAATCCATGATACTACCACTTACCTCCTGCAATCTTTGGCCTCCTAGAAGGTGCTTAAAAAATTCAACTACAACCAATCCCACCTTTGACATGTTGGGAGCTCTGAGACCTTCCATAGTCTTGAATTTTTCTATCTTGTTTGCAGCCCTCCTAGCCAGCACCAAAGCATGAATTTTTTTTGAGTTTGAGTCACCTTCACTAAGCCACACCTCCCTTGACTTGTCCTGCCAATAAATTTCCTCTCTTTAGAAGTTTGACCAACTTTGCATTCAACTCCTTTTCTTTGTAGAATTCCTCATTCTTCATGCCGTCTTTGATTATTTTCTCATTAATGGCTTCCAACTCATTTTCCACCTTGGCTTTTTCCACAAATATATTTTGAAGCTTCTCCTTGTTCCAAACCTTTAGCTTTTGTTTAATAATCTAGAGTTTCTTGACTATTTTGAAACTAATCGATCCTCCCACCTGGGCTTCCTTCCACTAGCTTTCTGGAAGACCTACAAGGCTACTGTCTTGCCACCACATGTTCTCGAATTTGAAACTCATCTTTAGTAATTCCGACTGCTCAATGATTGTCAATTCTAATGGGAAGTGGTCTAAAATCGACACTGAAAAAATGCCAGCCTGGACTTGTATACCAGCCTCACTCCAACTCAAAGAGACCAAAAAATTTGTCCAATCTCTCTATGATGGAAGTGAAATCCTTTCACTTCTTAGTCTAGGTAAAGACACCATTTTCTATAGGACAATCAACTAATATGGCTTCCACTACAAAGCATCTAAAATCAGTGGTGGTCTGGGAGATACTATGAACCCTGCCACTCTTCTCAATCAAATCCAGGATAGCATTAAAATCTCCACTAATTATCAATTTTTCCCTTAAGAAGGGGCAAGCAAAATCAAGCACCGAGCACCACAAGGTAACCTTTTCCTCCATTTTCATCGGGTTGTAGACATTAATGATCACAAATTGACAATTTAAACCAAAATCAAATACCTTAGCTGCCAACCAATTTGTAGATGAGCTAATAACTTCCACAAAGACAATAGATTCTTTCCACAATAGTCCTAATCCACTCGTATTACCCAAGGAATCCTGGAAATAACCATTCCAAAGCCAACAATACTTCAAAAACTTCATCCCTTTGTCACCAAAGAGCTTGGTTTCTTGTAGCAAAATAATATTGTTTGTTCTTTTCTATAGATGGCACCTAACTAGGCCCCCATCATTCTATGTTATTAACTTCATTGTGTCCCAAGGGAGGGGCTTCCTCCCTTGGTACTTAGGAATTTGGTGATGCTTGGGAATTTCTTAGCAACTGCCAATTGCTTGAAGGATTTCCTTCCATGGATGTTACTAGAAGTGTCGATTTTTCCCACACCTACATGCTTTGTAGCCAATTGAGAGATACATCTATCTTCAATGACATCCAGTGCATCATCCAGATCAATATTTGAATCTAGATCATCACTTGCTAGAGAGGCGACCTCAACAACCTCAATTTGCTCCCGATTGAATTTCTTTTCCTGAAGAAGGGACTTTGGCTACGAATCAACCAGTTGCTTCCCATCGTTCAATGCCTCCAGTGTATTTTTCAGGGAGCTCCATCCTACCATTTGATACTTCATCCAATTTAGTTTTCTCCTCTTCAGAAGCAACATGGGAGGGCCTGGGGACGATGGGGGGCAAGTCCTCCTATGATTTTTTCCTCCAAACCCTCTTCATTCCTTTGGTGCACTCCACCTCTCTGTGATCTCAAGCTCAGAAAATGAGGCAAAACAGTTTTTTTCTTCAACTTCAATCTCCTAAAGCCAGCAAACCCCATCCACCAGAAGAAAAATTTAGTTAGGAATGGTATCTATTGCTGCAACTTTCAGTTTGATGTATTTGTATAAATCACCGTCCAATATGCTCATGTCAATTTCCATTAGGGAACCCAAAGAGCGACCAATTTTTTCCAAACAATCTCCAGTCTAGTACTCCATCGGGAGGTTGTATAGCCTTATGCAAACAAGCTGGTCATATGGCCTCATTTTAACTAGGTTGAAGTTTTGACACCAAGGTTGCAATTATAAGGGCGTATCATTCATGAACCACATATCACCCTTTGTGGCTTGCTTCTTCGACTCTTCATTTGCGAAAACTACCAGAAATAATCCTTTTGGAAAAAACCTTATAAGGACTTCCGTTTTCCATTGCTCCTTGATCCAGCCCTTGATCGGAGCCCTATCAGGCATATTACCAATGAAGCGAAAAATGAATGCATAATCCCTAAGAATGGGCGAATCCAACTTGATTCCCTCTACAACATCAATTTTCAACAGTGCATCATTAGTTTTCTGATTGGGGATGTGCTCCTCCACCAAAGTTTGACACCTATCTAGCCGCTTTGCATTCCATTCTCTCCTTTCCCTATGATTTTTTCTCGATCTTTTGCGGGTCAACCATTCCTTCCAATCCTTTTTCCTCCCATTTGAATTTTTCCAAAGAGACAAAAATGGACGATTCCCACTTTGGCCATGCTTGCCTAGTGAGTCAGGTGAGTTGTACCTTTTTCAAGCCGCTCCCATTCCATCATTTGGGACGAATCGAGAGGCTATAGTAAATACCAAGAGTGAGTGCACAATGCAATTGTTGACTTACCCGGTAGAAGCGACCGTGATGAACGCAGTTTATTTGGCTTCTGGTAAAGCCTACATTTCACCATAGGGTCTCTCCCCAATCTCAATTGATGACACTGCGGTAGAAAGTGACTGCTGTGACGACTAGCCTTGGTTGTTGGCATTGTTACTGAACCATTTACCAAAAGATCACCCAGCAAAGCGTATATTACAGTTTTCAAATTTAAATTAAATTATATAATTTTATTGTTTTTCGATTAGTTATATGTTTTTGTGTTTGACTGAGTCTGTTTTGAAATTGGAATATGATTTCTAAGATAATGAATATGACGTTTATATTGAAAATTTAAAATTTCAATGCATAAAAAGCATATGTCTAATCAACTTAAGTTTTTTTTTAAATTTTTTTGAAGTAAATAATAAGTTATGAATTTTATTATTATTATTTTTTTAAATAATATAAAATTTAATAGGTTATTAATTTTTCATAAAAAAATTTAATAGGTTATTAAATAATTTGGAAAATATGTAAGAATATAATTTGTATGAAAATTGAATGTAAATATTTAAAAAAAACATTTTTGAAGTAAATAATTTGTTATATTTTATATATATATATATATTTAAAATAACATAAAAATTTGAATAGATTATTAATAAATGAATTAGAACTTTTTAAAAATATTAAAATTTGTTTGTCTCCACCATAAAAAAATTTATGAATTTTTATTTATTTATTTTTATCCTATAGTATAAGAAGCATATTATTATTTATTAATATCATTACTATTCTTATAATGTTATATTATTATAATCATATCCTTTTTTTTTTGTTGTATTAGAGGTATATCCACGACCCAGCCCAACAGCCCAACTAGCCTTGCCTTGGTCTTATTTTTTGTCAAGTTGGGATCTAGAAGGAGCGAGTTGCGAGACTAATCCTCTCGGGATTATTGATTAAATTATTATTATTATTATTATTATTATTATTATTATTATTATTACTACTATTGCAATGAATTTTATTTTTCTTAGTTAATTAGTTATTAATAACTTAGCTTTTAACCAATCAAAATCAATATTTTTTTTTGAAAAAAATAAAATTCAATTTTCTAAAGTGAACTTGCAAAATATTTAATTTTATAAATTATAAAAATTATTTCTCTTCAATATGATAGTATTTTACATTTAATAAAAATAAATGTAAGTTTTGTTAATTTTTTTATTAAAATTATGTAAATAATATATTAATTATTATAATGTAAATTATAGGATAATGCATTCCTATTTTATGGAATAAAAGATAGTTATATGCATTTATATTAATATTAATAATTATTAATCTTATTTTACTTATATTAAATAAAAATCAATTATCTTATATAAAAATAATTATATATATTAAAATTTTAAATGTTATAAAAATATTATAAATATCAAACAAAATAAAAAAATCAAATGACAGTATAATATAATTAGAAAAAAAATATAATTATATAAATATAAAATTTATCCAATATTTATTGATTAGATAATATAAATTTAAATAATTTTCTAAAAATTATTTTATACTAAATAAAATATAAATAAAATGAAATGATTATATAATATAATTATAAGAAATAATTAAATAATAATTATTTAAACATAAAATTTATATAATAGTTTTGTTAAATAACAATATCTATAATATAATGTCTTGTCTTCATTTATATATTTAGATAGATATTTGAATATAAACATCTCAAAATATTATGAATATAAACAAACAAAATAAACATATAAACACATAATATTTAATATTACAAAAATAATAAATTATATATATATATATATATATATATATATATATATATATATATAAACCTGACAATAATTAAAATTCTAAGTAAATACTTTTATTTGACCAAAATGTCTTATTAGAACTCAAAATACATAGATCAGATTTATTAATTACATTAATATTAATCACCTTAGAATTAACACTCCAAAATTTAAACAAATATACTCAAGTAAAAGCTTTTAACTTCTATTCATTATTTGTGTGCATCCTCTTTAATCCAATGATATTACTCTCGATAGGTATCACATTTTATTTGAAACTTGGAAAGAATATATAAAGTAATAGTTCTAAAAAGGTAAAGAAATAATAGTTCATATTCACACTTTTCAAAATTTCTCAAACACACAAAATTTTTTTTAACTAATCATAATTACAATAAATAATTTTGATAATTTATCAAATTAAATATTTTACAAGTTCATAGAAACTAGATTACATTTTACTTTTATAAAATTATTGTTTTGATTGGTTGAAAACTTAACATATTAATAACTAGTTAACTAAGAAAAATCATTGCCTAATGCAAAATGCAATTTGACTAATGCTTTAATATATTGTAAATGTTTATGAGTTACATTCTTTCAAACATTTTAATAAATAAAAATATTGTTTAAAGTTTTAATTATTATTGAAAAGGGTTTATTATTTTTCAATATAATTTTTTAATTTTATTTTTTAAAATTTATTAATTTATTAATATTAAATAATATATGCTTATATGTTTATATTTATTTAAAAATTATATAATTTTTTATATTATATATAGAGAGAGAGATAAAAACCAGGAGCAACAGGAGACGAAGAATGCGACTCCAAGAGGAAGCGAGGCTCATGCTTTATAGAAACGATAGTAAAAAAATATATATAAACATCCCTATACGCGGTACAAAGAGAGGCGTTACAAAACATAGCGGAACACTTAACGCCAAAAGATTGTTATTGATGAAATAACCAAGCCACCCAACCCAAGGCGCCTTCCATCCAGACGATGTGCTTGGTTTCCTGAATCTGAGCCAACATGAGGACCTGTTCCTTATTGACTTTCCTGTTGTTCTTCACTTCTTGGGTCAAGATCTTGCACGTTTTCTCAAAAAGTTGCAGATTGTCCATAGTCTGCCTCCAAGCATATCCTCCTTGCATCTCGTATATGAAGAACGTGGCGGAGCCATTCTTGAGGAACCTTTTGAGCTTCTCTTTTTCAATCAACATAGTAGTGCGGACCTGCAAAAAAAATTTTAGGTAGATGAGTTTTCAAAAAGACTCAGTAAGAATTCTGGGGTTATTCTGAAACCTCTCTTCATTTCTACATTTCAGTTGCCACAAAGATCGCAGGAGGTTTTCAAAATAAGTCAGGCGGCGTAACGTTTCCGAAGACAACAATATGCTTTCGATTAACTGATCTCAAGATGGTGTTAAATAAGAGGATCAATAAATATTATTTAATATAATATAATAGATTTATAATATATTACACATATTATTATATAACATAATAATTAGATAAATCTTATATTTATATAATTATCATTTTTTTCTTTTAATTATATTCTACTATCATTTGTTTTTTTATTTTTTATTTTTATATTTATAATATCTCTATAATATTTAAAATTTTAATATATAATTGATTTTTATATAATATAATTAAGATAAAATTAATAATTATTAATATGGGTACCTATTATGATTAATTATTTATATAATTTTAATAAAAAATATTATTAATGTGATGTTTTTAAATATTATGTTAATACTACAATTAACAAAATTAGCATTTAATTTTATTCACATTAACAAAACTTACCTTTTTTTATTAAATTTAAAATACTCAAATTAAAATACTATAAAGGCAAGTACTAGCCACTACGTTGTTATTATTATTATTATTGTTATTATTACATTATTAAAAGTGTACTATTATTAAAATGATTTTTATTGTTTTTTATTTTTTTTAAATGCTTTTTACTTTTATTTTTTATTTTTTAAATGTGCTTGTTTTTGTGTTTTTGTGTTTTTTTTTTTTTATGGATTGTGCTAACCTCCTATACACACTATAGACACTATAGGGTTATGCCTCTCGACATAATTAGTTTAGAATCTTTTTAAAGATGGGATAAATTTATTTTCATTTTTAAAATACTTTTAAGATAAATTTAAGATTTTTCCATTTTTATTAATAGTTATCATTGTTTTATGATCCTCCTGAGTTGGGAATGGCACAAGGTGGTGAAGTCGAGCGAAAAAATGTAGGAGATTTGAAAGAGAGGCATTGGAGAGACATTGAGGAGGACAACCGATCAATAGAAGATGTAGCAGTTGGTGGTAGAGCAGATGGTATCAGGCACATCCCGCAGTGGGTTTTCATGAACGGATATTGGGTGGAAAAATTCCACCTATTTTACTATAAGGTGAAAGACCTTGTGATACAAAACCATAACTAGGTGAGAAGGAGATCTCCCAAGGAATCGAATGGAGGAAGGTATTTGACCCAAGAGTGAAGACAAGTAGATGGAAGAGTAGAGAAGGTAGGAACATGGAAAGCAACGGGCACAGGTGGTTCTAGGAAAAGAGGTGCCCTGAAGATGCATTGGAACCAAATTGGAGAAGCGAGAGGATTGGAAACCCGAGGCCTACTAGAAAAACCTAGAAAGTGAAAGGCTTTGAAAACCCTAACTCAGAGAGCAGAGGAAAAACAAATCAATGGATTGAAAAAATTCTAGAAGTTGTTCAAAGGATGAACCCAAGGAATTTGAATTTGGATAGAAGAAAATCAGGTAGGAGGAAATGGCAATGAAAATGGAAAGGAAAGGATGTGAAAGATAGCATGAGACCATGGGGGAGCAAGTTGTATGCAATGCCATTAAAATCAATAGAAGCAAGGGTAACCAGGCTAAAAGACAACATTATTTGCTAAACCTAAAAGTGAAAGGCTTTGAAAACCCTAACTCAGAGAGCAGAGGAAAAAAATTCAATGGACTGAAAAAATTATAGAAGTTGGTCAAAGGATGAACCCAAGGAATCTAAATTTGGATAGAAGAAGACCAGGCAGGAGGAAATGGTAGTGAAAATGGAAAGGAAAGGATTTGAAAGATAACATGAGATCGTGGGGGCGCAAGTTGTATGCAATGCCATTAAAAGCAATAGAAGCAAGGGTAACCAGGCTAAAAGACAACATTATTTTCCAAATGGTGTGGATCGAGATTCCCTAAGGAGGATATCAATGCTTGGTGGAAAAGCAACTTCAAAGATTAGGTAAGCATTCACCAATTACCAAACTCCTTTCTCATATAATGTATAGATCAAAATTTGAAGCAAAAAATTGTGTATGGAAAACCCTTTTTTTCTAAATGGTCATAGTTTCCACTGCCTAAATTGGAAATAAAATTTTGATCCCTGGAATTACACCATTAAAAAAACCCCTACATGGATCAAACTAGTTAGCCTCCCATCAGAATACTGGAATGCAGAGGCTATGGTGAAAATAAGGGATGCATTAGGGGTGTGCTTAGGAGTAGACAAATACTTTGCAAATGGAAAAGAAGGAGCCTTAGTCAACATTTTGGTGGAAATGGAAGGAGTGGGAATCTACAAAAACCTAGAGATCCTGACAAAGTATGGAAGTTGGTTGCAGAAGATAAAAGTGTGTGAAGGAGCAAGCATGGGGAAATGTCCTTTTAGAAAGTCAATCCAAGAAGGTTTCTCAAAAGAGGGGTTGGAAAAGAGTGAAGGAATTATGTGAATGGGAGAGTTAGGAGGTAGAACATCTCAAGATGAACAAACTTGAACTTGAGAGGATTCAAATAAGAGAGATGTCAAGATCTAAAAAG
>VDFB02350116.1:0-24843 GCA_007258455.2 Sequoia sempervirens
ACACATTCCTCCATAAGATAATACATCTTTTGCAATTCATAATTTTGTATTTTTCTAATACATTCCTCCATAAGATGTGTCATGCATGCATGGTTGAGATGTCTTTTCCAGTATATGCATTAGAGAATTTTGCTTATTTTGAAAAGGAAGTTGAAGCTATTATGTAGTTTTCATAGTGTGTTTTTAAGTACTCCATAGTAGGAGATGGGTGTTTATCATAGGTATTATATACTAGGTATGATTGAATGTTGAATTAAAAGAACTTATGGTGTAACTAGCTAAGTTATTGATTTAACTAGGAAAGCTTGTGTTTACTCCTAGGATAGATAATCTAGTATGGGAGGGATTTTAAATACTTACGTGTAAGTAGGGTTACTCCAAGTATATAGGTTATCTAGGATGAACGACTATCCATTGAAGGAAATACCTATCTTGTGTACTTACTAGATAAGTAGGATTATTCCAAGTAGATTATTATGGTAATAAGTTTTTTGAGATGATGGACTATCCATTGAAGGAAATACCTATGTGTAGCTTAAGATAGCCTTAATTCAAATCATCCCTAAGTAGTGTATGTGATAGATGACCCTCAGTAGAACATATTGAATAAAACACTTTGGGAAAAGTAGTGTGATGACCTTTGGCTCCACTGCCAGTTCACCATGATCTAGTATTACATGCTAGATAGAGTTTGTGGGATTACAAGATCTAGTTATGTAGGACACAACAATATGCTCAGTTGGTTGTCATTATCCGTTACTCTACCAATCTCTTTGTCGAAGGGAAGGGCCATCTATCAAATGATACATGTGCGGGGGACCACATTATGAGTCTGTAGTTGGTAGAAAAACACATGAGTAATGCTTCTCCTCCACAATAGGCGACAGAAAGAACCAAGATTTGAATGGAAGGACCTTGGAGCATCTTACAGCTATTTGTTCTAAAGCTCATTGAGCTATGTATGTAAATGTATGTTTTCTTGCAATGATGTATTTTAAGAAATGAAAAGGAATTCATATTGTAATATGTTATGCATCTTGAATGGAAATTATCAATAAAGAAAAGAAAAAATTTATTGCAATGGCTTGTTACTTAGTTTATTTACTCGTATGGTGAAAATTAGAAATTTTTTACTTCATTGAAGGGTTAGTATGTTACATGTGGTATCAGAGCTACCAAGTTTAGCTCTAGAACCTATGAGCTCATCATTCTTTCCATCCAACGTTACCTAATGTTGTGAATTCTTGTGCCAGGATGGTGTGTCTCAGATTAACAGCTCGAAAGTCAGTAATAAAAAATGAGCATTACCTGAAGGCCCAGAAGGAAAGGGAAGCCATCATTAGAACAATAGAGGGAACCAACTACGACAATGTCATCTATTTGAGTGACACTAAAAAATTTAGTCACACTTTCTCAGATCAATGATGTGAAGAGGAAGATGAAGATGGAGGCTATGTACAATTACCTACCAACCATCTCACTAGAAAATTCTAAGTCATTACCACTTTCCAGGGATATTCCTTTAGAAGAAAGTGTTAGCCTGGTATTCATCTTTAGGGATCCTAGAGTTCTACCACTAGCTGATGTAATAACAATTTCTTCGAGCAACGAGTTTGAGGGATATGTACCACGGACACCACCAGATGAGAAATGGTCTCATGAACAAATGTCTTTGAAAATGGTAGACTACATTGTTGATGAACACCATATTGGCATTGCCTCTCGTAACTATGTATCAAATGATAAATCCAAAGGTTATTATCCTTTTTGGGATAGGTATGAACAAATGAGAGATGAACAAAAAGATAGGGAACAACAGTTGTCTCAGTTTGTAGGTTATACTCCTTTAAGTTATATTTCTAAGAGTGAATTCAAAGGATACTCTCCACTTGACTATCTGAATATTCACTCCATGTAATTTCAAAAATAAATTGAAGTCCTCAAGAAATGAATAAAGTTATGTGTTTATCAAATGAAGCGTGTGCTTGATCTTATGTGGAATTCTTGTTTACATATGAATTTTTATTTTTATGTTTTCCATAAGATAATTGATAACATAATTTAGTCTAACGTGGATAAAAAATTCAGGTAAAAACCAATCACATAAGAATGGTGAGGACGCGAACTAATCCCGGTGGAAGTCAGGAGGTTGGACAAGGAACCACTAGAGTAGAGGCTAGGCTTGACCAAATCTTTGCAAGGTTGGATAACCTTGAACAAGAAAGAGTTAAGGATGGTTGAAAAGGGAAGCACCAATACCTAATGAGGAGAAAATTCTTCCACAAGTATACTAAAACCTATAATTGAGAAGAAATAATTCACCCAACCATCTAAGAAAGGAATAGAAGTTTGGCAAGTTTCCAAACTTTCCGGGACATGAAAGGTCTAATCGAAGTTTTATGGTGCGGAGTATGGGAGGCTGAGGTATGGATTATTCAAATGGAAAATTATTTTGAAATATGAAACTATGATGAGGTTACTAAAGTCGTATGGGATGTGTATCAATTAGCAGGGGAAGCCTTTAACTGGTGGATGAAAAAGAAGTTGGAACATAATATCAACTCATAGAAGCAGAAATGGGGAGAATTTGTGGATATTTTACGTAAAATATGGCTACCACAACTTTACTATGACCAAAAACTTTTGAATTTCCAAGGGTTGAAACAACGTAACATGACAGTCAACGAATATTGGGAGAATTTCACCCGACTTCTACGATATGTTCCCATATATCATAAGGATGAGTGTTTCTGTATTCAAAAATTTATAATCAGAATCAATAATCAGATTGGAGGAGAAGTGCATATGCATGGTCCAACAACAATGGATCTTGTATATGAGAGAGCAATTAAGCAGGAGCAAAAGCTTAGGGCCAATTCCACTCATCAAGAAAGAAGAGAGCAAAAGAAGCATGTGGAAGTTCTTAACAAGATAGTTCCAAAGTAGGATGAATCAGTGTAAAATGTTCCAAGGAAAAATGGAAAAGATTTTGCAATAATGGAAAGAATATTAGGAGAGAGCGAAAAAGGAATGATTCTAGCAATACCAATAAGGCTGGTGAAAATGTCAAAAGTTCTAGAGAAACCATAGGGAAAAGAGGACCGCCTACAAGATGTTTTATATGCATAGGGGATCACTATGCTAATGAGTGTCCCAATAAAACTTCTAGATCATGACCATATGGTAATCCATTACCCACTCAACAAGCAATTTTCCATCATAAGATACATGCAACAGTGGACAATCATTAGGAAAAGTACCAAGTAAATCTAGTTGAAAGGCCAAGTATTTTGTTTGGCTTACCTATTTTTGTTCTTATCGATACTGGTGCAACTAAGAATTTCATTTCACCTAGAATATCTAGAAAATTATCTAGAAATGTGGGACACATGGCAATGTCTTGGAATGTAGATTATACAAACCAGACAAGAGCGAGGGTGGATCAATGTCTATTCAAGGGTAGAATAGAACTACCTAGTTTTTCTATAGAAGTTAACCTTTATGTCGCACCTTTAGGATCATATGATGTTATCCTAGGTATGAATTGGTTGTGGAAAAATAGGATTAATGTAGGTTTCCATGCTAAGACTATAGAATGCCTAAATGATTTTGGAAATCAAGTTAAATTCCAAGGGATACCTAGAGAGGTTAGGGTTTGAAAAATTACAGAAATGCAACTTTTAAAATCTAAGAAGAAAGGTTGTAAACTCTTAGCTGTAAAGATTGAATAACTTAGGAAGGATAGAGATGATTCTGAGTTCCAAATTTTATAGGAACTAGAAGATGATGAAATAGATGAAACTGGAAAATCAGATATGGATAAGTATCCAATATTGAGGAAATTTTTGGATGTGTTTCAGAGGAGTTACCAGGGTTTCCTCCAAAAAGAATATTTGACTTCTCTATAGATATAATTCTAGGTTCAAAACCTATTTCTAAGGCACCTTATAGGATGGAAACCACTAAACTTATGGAATTTAAGACATAATTGGATGAATTGTTGTTGAAAGGATTGGTAAGGCCAAGTGTATCACCTTGGGGAGTTCCAGTCATCTTTGTTAAGAAGGATGGTACATTGTGTTTGTGCATTGACTATCATATGCTCAACAAAACTATGGTTAAGAACAAGTATCCATTTCCACGCATTGATGACCTTTTTTATCAAATGAGGGGTGTCGTTGTATTCTCTAAAATAGATATTATATTTGGATATCACCAATTTAAGGTTAAGGATGAAGATATCTTTAAAACTACATTCAGAACCAGATATGGACACTATGAGTTCATTGTTTTACCTTTCAATTTAAATAACAAATGCACCTACAACATTCATGAACTTGATGAATAGTGTGTTTAGGGATTACCTTGAAAAATGTGTACTAGTTTTTCTAAATGATATATTGATTTATTCTAGAAATGAGGAAGAACATTGCAAACATTTAGAAATGGTCCTACAATGTCTAAGAGAGCATAGGTTGTATGGTAAAATTTCCAAGTGTACATTCTTCCAAAAGAGGGTACATTATTTAGGTCATGTGATATCAGCAGATGGAATTGTTGTAGATTCAACTAAGATCAAAGAAATAATTAAGTGGTATGTACCTAAGAATATATCAAAAGTAAGAAGTTTCATGGGTTTGGCAGGGTATTATAGGAATTTTGTTGCAAAATTTTCTAAGATCACTTTCCATATTACTTCTTTATAAAAAAAAGGAAATAGATTTGAATGTACTGTAAATTGTTAAGAGGCTTTTGACCTACTCAAGGAGAAATTAACCACCACATCGATCTTAAAAGTACTAGATCCTGAAGGTACATTTACAGTTATCATGGATGCATGCGGAGAAGGGTTAGGAGGTGTATTAATGCAAAATGGAAAAGTAATTTCTTATGAATCCATGAGGATGAAACCTTAAGAGATGAATTATGCATCACATGAATTAGAATTAGTAGTTGTGGTTCACACATGGCAAATGTGGAGGCACTATTTGCTAGGAAAACCCTTTGAGTTGAAAACTAACCATAATGGGTTAAAGTACCTTTTTACTCAACCTAATATGAATGCTAGACAGTGAAGATGGTTAGAGTTAATAGCTGACTATGATTTTAATATAAATTATATTAACGAAAAAGAAAATTGGGTTGTCGATGCATTAAGTCGAAGATGACACATTGCTTTAATAGTAACAATCCAAACTGATTTTAAGGGGAAAGTACTCCAAAAGTGCAAGGAAGATGAACATTACTTGCAAGTTAAGAAAGCACTCACTGATAATCCACAAGATTCTAGGTATGAAGGTTTTCAATTTGAACCTAACAGGTTACTTAGATATAAGGGTGGTTACTTAGATATAAGGGTAGAATGTATGTACTTGATGTTAGGGAATTAAGAAATCTAGTATGGAAGGAAATACATGAAGCACCATATTCTTGACATCCTGGAGTGATAAAAATGATGGTTGATGTAAAACCATTATACTTCTGGAAGGGAATGAAAGGAGATGTCACTAGTTTTGTGGCTAGGTGTCTTGAGTGTCAAAGGGTGAAATTTGAGTATCATCATCCTACAGGCTTGTTATACCCACACGATATACCAAAGAGGAAGTTGCAAGTCATAAGTTTGGACTTTGTGCAAGGATTTCCTATGTCAAGGAATAAGCACAATTCCATTCTTGTGGTTGTAGATAAGCTTTAAAAAGTAGCACATTTTATACCAAGGAACCTAATTGATGGAGCACCTATCATTGCAAGAAAATTTGTGCAAGAAGTGTTTAGGTTGTATAGAATTAGTGAAAAGATTATTTCAGATAGGGATGCATGAGTCACTTCTAGGTTTTGGAAAAACTTGTTTTCTACACTAAGGACTCAATTGAGTATTAGCTCAACATACCATCCAGAAATAGATGGGAAAATGAAAAATGGTAAATAAAGTATTGGAAGACCTACTTAGGATGTATTGCATGGATCAACAGTACAAGTAGGAGGATTACTTACCCTTAGTTGAATTTGATTACAATAATTCTTGTCATTTTGCGATTAAGATGGCTCCTTTTGAAGCTTTGTAGGGTCGAAAGTGTCAAACTCCTATAAGTTGGGATAAACTTGAATATCAAGTGAGTCTTGGGCCAAAAATGTTGGTTGAAATGGATGAACAAGTTAAAATTGTTAAGAAAAGGTTAGTCGAAGCTAACGATAAACAAAAAAGCTACGGTGATGACAATGTATTGTTGAGACTAAAACCTCACAAGAGTTCCATTAAATTTGGAAAGTCTTTTAAGTTATCCCCATGTTGCATTGGACCTTTTGAGATTCTAGAGGAAGTGAATTTGGAGTAGCTTACCGAATCGTGTTGCCACCAGCTCTTGCCAGAATGCACAATGTCTTCCATGTGTCCTACCTTAAAAAGTATATACCAGGGGATAATCATGTAATTGATTGGATTGCTTTACAAGTATGGGACCCCAGAGTAGTAACTCTCGAGCCCGTCAAGGTTCTAGGAACACGTAAGCTACGCTTGCGCAATAGAGAGGTCTTGCATTGCAAATTCCAGTGGGACCAATATATAGAAGACTCGGCTACTTGGGAGGACTATGCGGAAATTTAATATAAATATCCTCATATTATTAATGCTTTTGAGAATGTTTGAATAATGTGTTGTTATTTGTTATGTTTTAATAATACCTAAGGTCATCAAGGACGATGATTCATAAGGGGGGAGTATATTACACCTCGATTGTGAAGTTACTATTTACGATTACTACATAGGGTAAATATGAATGTAATGTGAATTATGGAGATGAATAAATTATGCTTATACCTTGTTATCAATATGAATGTTATCTCATTTGATGGTATCCCAGTTGATGTTATTCATGGTGAAATACTGCATATATGTGAATAAAAGGTTATTGAATTAATATTATTCTAACTTTGGAAATGTTTATATATACTACATATGTTTTGAATGATTGATTGTCATGTGCATGTGTTAGTGGATGCAAGTATGTGTTCATTCCTCCAGGCAGAGGGGAAGTATCACTTGGGAGAAGATCTTGGTCGGGTAACCGGTAAAAGTAGACTATCCAAGCATAAACACACACCACATTAGAATGATTGAGTTGAGTTAGTTTGTGGGTAGAAGTAGGTAAGTCATCCTTAGCCGATATTTCTATATTTGGTAGTATTGTTTACTATTGCATGCATTATGGGGTGATGTTTATCTATTTGAGATTTTGAGATCTTTTTATGTTCTATTATGATTATATGGACAAGTGGGATATACATACATGTCTATATATATGCACATGCATGGCAATGGATCTAACGACATGTATATGCACATGTATAGATGTACCGTGCATGTAAACACTTATCAATATCATGGTAATCGTGAATGGTTATGTGAATTGGATGTGAACATATATATATATATATATGTGTGTGTGTGTGTGTGTATCCATATATATATGTATATCTATACATGCGTACGTTGGAAAATGGGCATGCTCATACAGATGCATCGATATAGATATAAAAAATACATACATGTATGTATATGTGTGTGTGTGTATATAGGATACACAAAATGTAATCGATTGAGATTACACACAACGATCCTGATTTAATTATTAATTTCTATTTATCCTAAATCATGTTTCTATTTTATTTAATCTAATAGCCTTATTTGATTTATAACTACTGATTTTCATTCTTTAATTAAATAAAGTTCAATTCTATGGTTAAGTCATTATTTTTGTTAATTAAATAAATCATCGCATTAATCCTTTATCTCTCATTTGATTAAATAATTCATTTTTATTTCATTAAATTCTAAAGTCATCTTATTAAATTAAATAAATTAAACCTTGTTTAATTTAATCTAACATCATCCCCTTTAGTTAAATAAATCAAACTTTATTTAATTAACTAAATTGCATTCTCTTTATTCACTTAAACCAAAATCAAATCAATTGCTTCAAATCACCTAACCTCTTATTTTAATCGAAACCCCGATTAAATCTAACTTAATCATGTCCGTATCCTAGCTTTTCCTCAGAATTTTGGCCATGAAAATACATCATAATCCATTTATTAAATCTTAGTTTTCCTCATTAACTTGGTACTTTAGAGGAATATTCTTCCAAATTTGAAATCCTCCAAGTGATTTGTCCTTCCAATGACATTCATTCCCTCTACATGTCCTTGTGCATTGATCCAAGTGGCATTAATTCATTCTTTTCCACTTGCATGTCATTTGACTATTCAAATCTCCATCCATCTGTATCCATCTCAAGCCCATCATAACTTTACGTTGTCACTTGTCTATTGATGTTGAATGATTCCACATTTTGCCCATTTTTCTCTATTCCTCCATCTTGTCTTTGTATAAATACAGTTTCCTCTCTCATTTGATCATCCATAACGGACAAAGCCCACTATAATTTGAATTCTCCATCCATCACTAATCCAATTAGGTTATGGTTTTTCATCATGGAGCTTAATTGAATCTTCACCAAAGTGGATCACTCATCAACATTGCATCATAGGAGTTGGGAAAGGGCCAATTTCCACATCAAATTGGCACCATTTCCCCCATGGGATCAAGAGTTTGTTTTGCATTTGAATAGGATTTGATAGCTTTTGTTTAAGTTTTCTTATGTTCTTCATCTCATTTCTTGTTCTTTGCAATTTAAATGGATTTCATAGGGAATCTTAATACTAACTTGCATTTGATGTAATATAGTGTTTGTTTCTTGTGTTTGTGCAGGTCTAGGATTGGGGCTCTACATTTGGCGCTAGAAGGAGGGCAGATCTCAAGTTCTAATCACGTTTTTCAACAAAATTTTGTGGGTTTCTTTGTTTTTGTGTGTCTGCAAGGAACTGTGCCGCTATCAGTCCAGTGGCACCATAAAATGTCACTACCAGTCCAACGGTGCCATACAGTGACGCTTCAAATTGCAAACTGCACCGCTCAGTCTTTCCCGCCTAGAATTCAAATTTCCTAACTCTATCGCTTAGTCAATTCCTGTTCGTTGGTTTTCTCAAACTTCAAACAGCACCACTAAGCAAAACTCTGCCACAATCACACTCTCTAGTCTACTACAAAGTGTCGCTTGTAGACCTAGCGACGCTATACAACACCACTTATTTCCTTAAACTGTGTCGCCTATGCAGACTGCATCGCTGGAGTGAAGAAAAAGTTTAAGATAACTCAATTTTGACATGTGCTTTTTTATTTTGGTTATTTTAGGTTGCTAATTGGTTTTTCTAACCTTTGTTTTGTAGTTCTAATCAGTTTTTGCAAGTTGGTCTAATCAAGGTGAATGAGGAAAACAAGGTTGAAAGTGGCATTATGGCATCATTCTCTCATTACATCAAGTGTTTTTTAACACTTTAGTGTTTTTTTAACACTTTTGGAGAACTCATAATTTCTCTTAAGGATTTTTTACCTTTTCATGCTCTTAGGATACACTAAATTTCTTTTGGGCACTAAAAAGAACACTTCCAAAACTTTCATTTTTGCTACAAAGGGGTTTAAAAAGAACTTTAGGCAAATCCACTAGATTGAACAATCAAAATCTCACATTTCCTTTGGTGCTTAAAAAGAAGTCACTCTTGCTTTGAACGGATAAAAATAACATGGGTTTCTTTCCCATAATCACTTACCCAAAGTAATACCCTCAAAAAGATGTATGCGCTTCTCTCGCGCCTCACGGCGATCTTGAGAATTAAAAGGATTTTTGGTGGTATTAATTTGGGTAAAGTGATTTCCTCCACATTTCATTTGGGATTAAAAATTGAGCAAATCTTGCGAGTGTGAGCGGAGTATATTGCGTGCATTCTCTCTCTTTGGTTCACAACAAAGATTGATTGAGTTACGAATATGTTTGCTTGCTTTTGTTTATCTTAAAGGGCCTACCTTGTGGGAAAAATTAATCACCCAAGGGAACGACCCAACCAGGAATACGCTAAAGCCAAGCAGCTTCCACCCAGGATATAAGTGTGGATATTGGAACAAAGGCCAATATCACGAGGATTATTCCAACGAGAAGGGAAAAAATGGTCTCTCGCTGCATGGATGGTCCCCCATGAATGGAATGCCTACATTAAAAACCTTGTTTAGAAAACTCCAAAATCTTTGATCTATTTGTTGATGCAAGAATGGTGTTCTTAGGCCACCCCACACTTTTACGGATTTTAGTAGAAATGGAAAGTATTCCATGGGAGATTCGTGGGTTTTGATGCTTGGCTGACCTAAGAAGTGAGTGCACTATAAGGGGGAGCTTGTGTCATCAAGCATCTAACCATTCGCTAAGAGTAAGCGTAGTTGGACTTATCCAAGTGGGGATTCAACAAATACAGTCTTTCATAGCCATAAGGTTGTGCATGTTCTTGGAAACACAACACTTTTCTTGATCAAAAACATTGGGAAAACCAACGTTAAACATTGTCATCAAATTTCAAACCCTTTAGGAAGCAAATATCTTTGACAAAATTTAAGTGTTATTGCTTGCCCTAGGGATTCTATCCTTAGAGGTTTCTCAACATTTAGATTTATATCTCAATTTGCTTGCTAAAGTCAACAATAGGTAACTTTTTCCTTGATTTCATTGAAGTTCCACATATTATACTTTGTGGGATGAGATGAAGTTAATACATTAGACATCTAGCTCAAAGACCTAATCAAGAATTATTTGTGGTAAAAATAACTCACTAAGCAAAGCTAAGAACAATTGAACCCCACACATGTGTCTCAAATGATTTCACGCAAGATCAAAATCCAGAAACCAAATTCAAAAGCTCTTAGTCCAAAAGATCATCAAAAGCATCTCTCAACGCTCTACGAATTCAAACAAATATTGTTTTTCAACTTTTACATAAGAGCTTCAAGAAATAATCTCAATTTGTAGTTGTTCTATTATTGTCAAAATCCAAATATTTTTTGGGAATTTGAACACCTTATTTAGAGTAAAGCATGTTCTTCAAAACCAAGGTCTTGTAAGAAAAATGATTTTTAGGTACACATAGGATCAAAATCAAATCTTCATCCATATTTCAAACATTAAAACCAAGATCATCTCACCAGAAACTCTTGAAATCTTGAAATCATCCTTCATGCTAGACTTTTTGGAAAATCCATGAATCGAAAATCCTTGAAACAAATCAAAATCCTTGAATCAAAACATCAAAATCATCTATTTCAGTTAAGTATGTGTAGATGTATCCTTCTCCATATGCTTAGTTAAATTATCATCAAATCATCTTGTTTGGTTAAGTGTGGGTAGATGCATCCTTCTCCCTACACTTAGTCAAATTATCATCATGTGAGCAAGTCTACTCCATAGATAGCATCCAACATCTTGGGATCCATTTTTTCATTATCCAAAATCAAAACAATCCAAAAACAATCCAAGGTCAAAATCAAATCCAAGAATCCAAGAATCCAAAATCAAAATCCAAGAATCCAAAAAAGTCCCAAAAGTCTAGCATCCCCCCTCAAGATCTTCTAATAGTTTAATCATCCATATCATCCACCTTTCATGAATTTCACCATCAAACCTTTGATCCTTAATCATCCTAGATCTTCTCTTTTGAGCCTCATTTTATGGTTCAAACAAGATCACAACACAAGAAGAACATGGAGACCAACAAAGAAACATCAACTTCAAGTGACCTAAGCCAAACCAATTCTGAAATGAATCTCGTTGGATCAAGTGATCCCCTAACTAATTTTCCTTCATCATCACAAAATCCACAAGAGGAAAGTCAAGTAGAGGATATCACCAATAATGCCTTAAGAATGACACAAGACGAGATCACCAAAATGGTCCAAAATCCCGAGAATCATAGAATTTTCAACATCATGATGAAGCTCCATCCCTCACAATACATGCTTGAATTAGCAAAACAAGGGGCTAAACTCCCTTTAGATTATGATGTGAGAACCATTGTGGAACAACCTTTTGGGGTCATGCCTCTAATTTTATCCATGCCCCCAATCTCATCTACACCTCCATTCCAAAGCATCGCCCAACCCATCTCCCAAATTACATCATCCATTACTCCAACTCAACCTATTGTTAACAAAGGGAATGCATTTATGCACTACAAACTCACCCCCTCATGAGTAAACAAAATTTGGATGCAAACACGATCTTAGGGCAATCCGTACCCCAAAATCCATCACATCCATATGTCCCCCTCACCTTTCATGATTTGAATGACCTATCATCACCATTTCACGCAACACTGACATACCCGTTAAGTACACAAACTTCTCTCCCTATGACCTCTCAAGGAGAAGGAGACTTATTTGGACCAAGGGGCATCTTTAACCCTACATCTTCATCATTTCCCCAAGGAAGTATGCCACTCACTTTTCCACCACTTCCACCTTACCACCAACATCAACATCAACTCTTATTTTGGGGTTACCACCATTGCCACCACTCATTCAAAACAATCCCCCAAACATCAATCAAAGCATCATACCAAATCCTCCCATCTTTCCATCGATATCGCAACAACAGATGGCAACCATCCCAATAACACAAGTAACCACCATGTCATCAACCATTCCCCAAAACATGGTCTCTCAAGGACCAAGCATATCAATCACACCATCCACTACAATCCCAATCATCAATACAATGGTGCCTCTCATCATGGCAACAAACACCATACCAAATCCACCGCCACTGCCACCACATCCTCCACCAAACACAAATACGTCAAGCTAATATGGCATTTCATTACAAGCTACTCAACAAGCTGCCTATCAAAAGACACTTCAAAAAATCCAAAATCAACAAGCTGCTCAGCAAGCACAAACACAATTAGCTACACAACAAGCACAGCAAGTAGCACGAGCCACTCAAGCAGCACAAGTTGCTCAAGCCACACAACAAGCGCACAAGCACATCAAGCATAGAAGGTTGCTCAAGCTCAAGCTTTCTTACAACAATAGCAAGCCGCTCAAGCCACACAGATTGCACAAGCCACACAAGCTGCAAAAATTGCATAAGCTACCCAACAAGCACAACCCCAGGCTCAGGCACAAGTGCAAGCTTGAGCCCAATAACAAGATCAACAAGCACAAGCACAGGTGCAAGCATAGTACCTCACACAACAACAAGCATCCCAACAACAAGCATACCAGCAAGCATTGAAGCAATACCAAGAGCAGCAAGAAGCAACCCAACTAGCAGCCCAACAACAAACATTGTTGGTGCAACAATAGTAGCAAACTCAGCAACAGGCACTATTAGTGCAACAACAACAAGATCAACAACAAGTACAAGCATACTTGGCGCAGCAAAATGTGTAAGCACCATCCACCAATACACCAACCAATCCACCCATCCCTCAACAAGTGAACCACCATAGAACACCTTCATCCCACCCCCTAATCCAAAAAATGATGTAGCAATTCAAATCAAGTTAATCTCATGACAAAACGTGTATGAGCTCTGCTAGGGTTTTGTGTTGTTTGCGGTCATTCTTGGCCCCTCTTGCATCATACTGCATTGTTAGCATAGGAAACTCCTCTTTTCATGTGTGTATGAACACATTTAGTGCATTTTTTGTGTTTTAATATGCCTTTAACCGGCTTTAACTTAGAAATTCATGCTGGTGTTAGCAGTTCGTCAACTTTACTCAATGGCTCCTCCTTCGAACAAACGTCCCTAGAAATTTGTTCCAAAAGTCTTTCACAAGGTAAGTGCTCTGATTCACCAGCTGATGTGGTTTTTTCTTTACTAGATTTTGATACTGCTTGCCAATGGCTTGAGAAACACACCCTTGTCAAGTATTTTGTTGGGAGAACTCCCCCTAAAAGTATGCTTAAAGAATGGGTCAACAAGGCTTGGGTCCCTCATGGGGTCTGCCTTGACATGGTCCAAATTTAACCAAGGGTTTCTTTTTGTTCCGCTTTGCGGAAGTCAATCATATCAGGCTATCTTAGGCCATGGTCCCTAGTATGTTTGGTCTTCCTTTTAAGTTTTCTAGGCATGGACCCGGGACTTTGTTGTCTCAAATGACACCAAGTTGCGGGTTCCAGTCTTAATTGAATTTTTTGGTTTTCCCTTGCCTTGTGTTCCTTTTTTGAACCATATAGCTTCCTCGCTTAGGAGGGTTATTTGCATTGAGCTAGATAGGTTCTTTTAGGCCCGAACCCAGAAAAGGTTTTATGTGGAAGTTGACCTTTCCAAAGATTTGAGAGACTCCATTGATATCCAAATTGGAGCTCTCTGACATACCCAGAAGGTCACATATTTTAATCTTCCCAACACATGTTATAGGTGTCAATCCGCAGACCACAAGATCAAGGACTAGCCTTTGGCAGTGCCTCATACACCTTCTCTGCCACGAAATGGTGAAAAGCCTCATCCGATGAATGCCTCTATTACCAAACCTGATGCAAAATGGACTATGGTTACAAACTACAAGAATAAGTCCACTAGTTCTGGGTCGGCCCCCAAGGCCTCTGAACTAGAGAAAGTTGTTTCAAACCCTTCAATGAAGGGGAAGGAAGCTCCTGTTGGAGCTAATTATGTTCCACCGTAGCCTAGGCCATAGGCAACGCCTCAGCCTATTATTGTCAGTTAATGCAGTTGAATGTTTCCCCTCTAGTTACGGGAGCTCAAAGGCGGTCTCGCAGCCCTTCTCCAGCTAGGGAAGAAGAGGAATATGTTCAATAAAAGTCGAGGCTTTCCTCTCCTTCCATCTAGATTGGGTCAGTTCTGCTAGAATTTTTGCAGAATCGTTTCTCTTCTCTAAATGAAGAGGAACTGGGGTTCAAAAATATGGAGTTTCATTCATGAATTTCCTCTCATGGAATGTTTAGGGTCTAACAGACCTCTCCATAAAGTATTATGTCAGGATACCTTGTGTAAGTATTTTGGTGTTGAAGTGCTTTGTCTACAAGAAGTTAATTTTTTTGGTTTTTTGCATGTTGCAGCTTATCGCTCTATTTGGACAACTAGAAAAATATTTTGTATTGCTCATGATCCTAGGCATGGTGGAGCTGTCACCCTTTTTTCCCCATGGTGGCACTCTTGTGTGGTTGACCACGATTCTAATCCCACTCATCGGCTCGTCTGGATCCTTCTCAACATTGATAATCATTCCTTTGGCATTATTAATGTCTATGCTTCTAATCATGTTGTGGAACGTTCCTTGCTCTAGCATTGGATTGTTGATTCATTGTCAGTTGCTACCTAGTTATTGTGTTGGGAATTCAATATGGTTGAGATGGCATATGACAAAGGTGACACCTTGCCATTCAAATGGAAAGCTGGCGAAAGGGAGGTGTGGTTTTACATGCACAATAAATTGGGGCTCTTTGATCCCAATATTGTTCGCCACCATTCTCATCCTCTCTGGCACACTTGGTGTAATTTCAGAGCCGGGTCTTACAAAATATTTTAACGCCTTCATTGTGCCATGATCTCGACTCAATATTTTTTCTCTTTTGACAGCTCTTCTCTCCCGGTTAAGCCGTTAGTGGATGTGATTTTTTCAAACCACTTCCCCATTTCCTTCACATTGAATGGGAGACTCGACAACCTCGTACATGTAAAATTCATTTTTTTCTAAACATGTTTTTACTCTGCCACAAGCCTACCCTATCCCACATTCACAGACTCTAGAATTTGGAGTGCAGGCCAGTTCATCATACAAGCTGGATTACTTGGTGGAATGATGCTATCACTCACATGACTATATTTCTGTGTATTTATGGGTGTTAGTTGGTTATCTTTCATCAGCAGTCTTATGAGGCTACTACCACTGACCTACGCTCAGCTTCTAAGGCTTTGGCGGCCAGCCCTTTTTCTCCATCATTGCAAGTCAGGGTAGCGGATTTAAGGCACAAAAAGCAAGTTGCAAAAAATTATGCTGCCAGAGGTGTGTAGATCAAGCCTGATTACATTGGTTAAAAGTTGGTGATCGTGCCTCCAAAGAGTTTTTTTGGCTCTATGTGCCAGAAACTCATCCCCAGGCATAAAAAAAATTAAAGATGGTGTTCAGGTGCTTTCTGAGCTTCTTGACATTCTCCAGGCCTTTGTGCATCATTATGAGTAGGTTTTCATCAAACAGGAACCTACGCTTGTGCAACAACAAGCTCTTCAGGATTGCCTTGTTGTGGTGCCAAATCGACTTTCTTCAGCCTAGAAAAAAATTTGTGATCAATTGTTAACAATTGATGATGTCAAAGAGGTTGTCTATTCCATGGTTGTTGACAAAGCCCTGGGGATTGATGGGTTCCCTTGTGAATTCTACAAGGGCTTGTGGGACTGTATTGGGAAAGATATGCATCATGTTTAGTTAGAGGTTTTTTATGCTAATTCTCTAGGTAACCTAATAAACAAAGGTAATATAAAATTTATACCTAAGTCTGGTGACCCGGAAGACATTTGCAACTAGAGACCTATCACGCTTCTCAATGTCTCCTACAAGATCATCGCCAAGGATTTGTCTCTGAAGGTCTGTCATCTTTTACCTCAGATTGTGCGCCCAAAGCAAACTAGATTTATCAAATCCAGATTTATTCTAGATAATATTATTGTTCTTTGGGAAGGCATGGAATGGGCCAAGCATTCAAACTAGAAAGCCATGTTTATCAAAATTGACTTTGCCAAGGCCTATGACCGTATTGAGTGGCCTTTTGTTCTTGCTATGTTGCAAGCTTTGGGTTTTGGGCCCAACTTCATTTAGGTTGTTTGAATGCTCTTTGTGGATGCCTTTGCTTGCATCACCATTAATGGCCATCAATCCTCTGCCTTTGGACTCTTTCGTTCCATTCGGAAAGGGTGCCTGCTTTCCCCCTCTTTGTATGTGCTTGCTGCTGAGGGATTTGGATACCTCCTAGCCAATGCGGTTTCCCAACAGCATGTCAAGGGAATCTCTTTTCCCAACTCTCAAGCTCAGCTGGTTAATGACCATTTTGTAGATGACTCTTTCCTCACTCTTTTGGAGGAAGAAGATACTATTGTTGTGGCCCTGGAGTGCCTTAACATATTTTGTCTTGCTTCTGGTTCTACCATTCAATGGCACAAAACTTTGTGCTATAGACAGTTTATCTTGCCTTCTCCTCCTTGGTTGCAGCAATATGGTTGGAAGTGGATTGGGCCAGGAGAAATTTTTTGGTTTTTGAGCATTCCCTTTGCTTTTTAGGCGTCCTCGACTAAGCTTTGGCAAGTTGTGCTCTCCAGAGTTGACCAGAAACTTGCTTATTGGATTACCAAGCCCCTCTCTCTGGCGGTAAAATTTTAGGTGTGCTCCAAAGTTTTGGCGGCCACCCACATCTACTATTCTTCCTGTTGGGCCCCTTCCAAAGCTTCCTATGGCAAGCTTGAAAAATTACTTCGAGAATTTCTTTGGGCCTCCTCTAAGTCCCATAGAGGGTTTCACCATGTGGCTTGTGAATTCTGCTGCCTTCCCAGAGATTCTAGAGGACTTGGGTTGCTTTCCACTCAACGTCAAGGGACTACTTTATGTGTTAAATGGATTATTCATGCCCTTACTAGGGACGAGGCCTAGAAAATTATTTTCAGGCATGGTATTCAAGTAGGCTTCCCTATCCATAGACCCGCCTAGAAGGGGATTGGCTTTCAAACCCTTCTGGTCATGGAGGAACTACCTGAATTTGTTGGGAATTTTAGAAGCAAAAGTAGTCTAGTGAGCCTCTGGGAGGTTGTCAAACCTAGCTCTATTAGCTATCTTAGTTTTCTAGATGGCCTCTCTCAACCAGAATATTTTTTGGTGGTCGCTTTTGTTTGTAACGGATGTATTGTTGATAAGTTGCTCTTATTAAGGTGCTTCAGATTCATGCGGTATCTGCATCTCTACAACAAGCATTTTATAGGACCCACCTTTATTCATATCATGTCATGGGAATATTTATTTGCCCAGAACAGGCTTCATAACTAGGACCATGCTACTTATGATGGTCTAGTGAATGCTATTCCTACATAAATGCTTCATAAGATTGGAATTCATGGGACCAAACCTTGGTGGAAAGACTGGAAGCAGTATCTAGACACCCCTTTTAGGAATTATGGGCCTCGTCAGTTTACAGTGGCTTACCACTTCTATGATTCAGATTCTTGAACTCGTGAGGGCCTTAACTCCCACTCATGTCTCAAGGAAATATTTGTTACCACTTGTTCCATAAGTGCTGAGTTGAAACTTTCCCAATTTTTGCTTGGTGAGCATTTTCTGGGCAGCTTGCCTCACAGGTCTGGATTTTGTTCCAAATTTAGGGGGTCTCAAAGACCCTCGCCGCTGCCATTTTTGTGTGTCAAGAATTTGAAGCATCTTTTGGTTTTTACGCAAAGCTCAAATGAAATTCTGGATTCTTATCTATTAATTTTTTGCCCTTAGGCTACAAAATTTCTACATATGAAGCCTTATGGATCAAATTTCTACAAAATTACTCCAACTTTACAAATAATTTCAAAATTCTTCTTTCAATATCCTCGAAAGACAGAATTTTTGCATTTTTATACTCAAAACATATGTTCATGACTTTAAAAGCAGCTGCCTGTTCTAGCTGTGCTTCTATAGGTTCAAGTGCAGACAACAAAGTTGCGCCAGTTGCTCTCACCTTCAAGTTTTGCTGATCACTAGGCATGCCCCTTGTAACGTTGTTTCCGTCCCTGCTCGCCACCTTCCTCATGGCCGGGCCACCCTTGAGGCCAGTAGTTTTTTGTGCATCCCCACTTAGCCTGCAGTGTGATTCCCTACTCCCTCGATGATCTCTATTGTCCTGCTTCCAGAGGTCAGCCAAAGGTGGCTCTAGTGGTGCCTGTATAGCCAGGCACATCCCGGCAGCTCCTCTAACGACCTCTCTCCCGCCGCTCTAGTTGGCTAGACACTAGTAAACTTTTCAAGGCTCCTGGGCGCTTTAGTAACCCCATCACATGAGGATAAAGATAAAGAGAAGGAAAAAGATACTGATGATGGTTGGGGTCCTCCTCCTGACGTCACTCCAGACCCTATTGATGTATGGGGGAATAATATGGATGACATAGACCCTTCTGGATCTACTGGCACTTCTTTGGCCACTTAATGGTCATTTTTTTTTTTGTAATCTTGGACTTCCGGGCTCGGCCCATGTGATCTTTTGGTTTTTTTGGGCGCTTCCCATATGACTCTCGGGGTGTTCCTTTTTACCACCCATCTTTTCTTGTGAATATGTATATTTATCTTAATTTAATATAAATAACTGCCTATTCATCAAAAAAAAATTATTCTTACAAGAAGTACTTGATCTTCAATCAGGGAAAACCACAAAGAAACCCAACAACTTGTGTCCCTATCTGTTTGACAGGATTCTTGTAATGAAACCATTCCCAAAGGGATTTGAGATCCCCAAATTTGATAAATAGTATGGGACGGGAAACCCTAAAGATCACATCAAGGAATTCCAAGTTCATTGCATGAAATTTGCATATGACGATACATATCTAATGCGGCTATTTCCTAGAAGTTTGGTTGGCCATACCATGGAATGGTTCTCCCGCCTTCCTCCTGGCATCAAAAAGTTCCAAAAGATAGTAGATGTATTCATAAAAAATTATGCATTCAATATCGGTATGGATGTCAGTCTAGAGGAACTACCAGCTCTTAAACAAGGTAAAAATGAATTATTTTCTTCCTTCCTAAAATGATGGTGATCCAAGGCTAATAGGAGTAAATGGGTCATGCCAAAAGAACAACAAGTTTGTACTATCATCTTCAATTTGGGAGGAACCTTGGCATTCCATCTCAAGGTGTATGGGATCGCCACATATGACCAATTGATCTCCAAAGCACTTAACATTGAACGAGCCCTTATTGCACAAGGAGGGACACCTACATATCCTGAACAGCAAAAAAATTTCCTATCCACTAGCTATAATGACAAACCTTGCACATGGGAAAAAAATAGAAACATTACCAACAATGGTGTTGTCGAGACCAAAGTTGTCATCAGCACTCCTCGACAAAACACACTAGCACCCCAGCAACAACCCCAAAACAATAATCAAAACAATCGTCAAGCTAACATTGTGACTCCGGAACCAAACAATCAAACAATCAACAATGTGAATGATCAAAGGGGGCCACCCCAGTCAAACAAAAACTCCCCCAAGCAGAAGTACATAGCCCTTGGGGAATCAACTAAATCCATCATGAAGTGACTGGTAGTGGAAAAACTCATCACAATCCCCACCTATGACAATTATGAAGAGCCATTGGTGAAACCGACGTGGTACAATGAAAATCACCTTTGTGATTTCCATAAGATCAAGGGACACACCACTGCCAGTTGTATGAGGTTGAAAAACTTAATTCAAGACCTTATTGATGAAAAAATCATAAATGTGGAACAACCAATGGGAAATCAAAATCTCAAAATCTACACAAATTTGAGGCCCAATCATAACAACAAAGGGAACAATAACAATGATAAGGGGAAGGGTGCATTTAAAAGTGTGAATCATGTATACGACCATGTCTTCACATCCCTAAATGAGTATTGCACTGTTATCACTATCAAAGGAACCCAAGTTGATTGTGGAGTCACCACAAGAGGTGGAAAAATTACCATCATAGGGTCATCTCAACCTCCTAGAGCACCCACTTCCAACCCGAGATCTATTCCCAGTGGCTATAATGTCCTTGATCATATTAAAAGAACCCCAGCTCATATCTCCATCATGGATTTACTGAAGATATCATCGACCCACAAAAAGATCCTTGAATAGCTAATGGTCGCATCCAATCGCCTCGCAAATATTGACAAACAACAATTCCAAGCTAGTGGTTGGAAATGATTACTGTTCCCAAATCTTCTCACTGGCCTCCCACAAATTAGCTCTGTCAACTACCTCGGCAACATATCCAGACCTGGACGCCTGTTCTAACAGCTATCCAATCAATGCTGAAGGCAATAATGGTCAACTCGTGGACATGAACTTGAAATGGGTTAGCACTGTATATGTAGTAGGGGCTCAAGTAGTCATTCCACGCTACATCTAAGAAACACAATGTTGAAAGTAAATTGCTCGAAAGGAAATAAAGCAAATGCTAAATATCAACCAACAACTATGCTTATGCTGAAATGTGTGCAGGAATAAAGATCTGGGTGACAAATAGGAAACTACTTTGTTTTCTTTGGTTGTAGGAACAGACACATAATGGACTTCTAGTGGCTGTAGGAATAGTTGATGACATATTTCTAACTAAGTATCAAACAACAAGTAATACTAAACTAATGCTAAACTAAGAAGATGTATTACTCACCAAGTGGGCCCCCTTGGATAAGTATCCTCTAAACTAACAAGAACTCAGATGCTTGAACTCGGAACTTTATTTGATTCACTTAAACCTGTGCCATGAAAGAATATAAATATATATAAAATAGAAAAATGAGTAATAATGAAAATCAAAGCAACCTCCTTTGAAGCAGTGAGCATCCACCCGTTATTTATACTATAGCCAAATGGAAGTAATCAACCCATGACTAAGAGAACGCCATTTAGAAAAATAGGGGAAAGTGGAGGATGATCGCTATGCACATGAACTGCCAGACATGCAAGTCAAGCGAGATCCAGCATGTAATGCCTGCGTACCATTGCCATGTCCCACCGTGGCGGTGGTTACGTTCAGTTGCATGAAGAATATTTGTTGTCGACTACCTTTGACTTGGAGTGATTCCTCAGCTAGACATTATGGTGCATGCCCAACTGGCGGTGTCTTCCATAACTTAGTGTATTAAGTTTGCAATCCAAGGTTAGTATGCACAATAATTGCACACCAATAACCACTCTAAGAAACTTTCATTAATCACATGAAAAATCAATATAGATGACCCACATATTATGCCAAATATCATTAAAGTTTGCAGAGATAGGGTAATGTCAAATGTCAATGGTTTGAGGAAACATTATGCCAATACCAACAATTAAGCATTGAATTACATGAAATATATGAGCAAATAGACTATAGATTCTATCCAAAACTAGACCAAAAACTAGGCTCATCACTCCCCCCAACCTAATGTTTTATTGGTCCTCCAGCAGGGGAAGAGTTTTTCTTCTGCCTGGTCAAAGCTATGAAATTTACAACTAAGAGTTGTCCAACATCAGTGGCTGCAGTGCATGAGTCAATATCCCAATAGAATCCTCACAATCTATCAAACCTGGTCCATCTCTAGTTTTCTGCAGTAATGTCACTTTGGTAGAATTTGAAATTTGGCACAGGCCACATGAACATGGGTGGCTGAAAATTCAGGGGAAGCCAATGTCATCCCTAAGTTCTCCCAATCTAAATATGTCTCTCAATTCTTTTTAATGTTGCAACATAATTGTGGATGGAATTAGGCTCAGCTTGTTTCAACTCATCAGTCAAACTATTCCATCTTTGGGATAAACATCTCTACATGGTTTCCTCCTTTTTTGTTGTTTTCACTTCATACTTAGTGTAAACTACCTCAATCCAAGGTATAATCCTATTGCCATAACTTGGTCTAAGCAGCATTCTATGCCATTCCCTATAAATATCCATTGGGTTGTTGCTCCCTTAAATATGTCTTCTTCTTTTTCAACATGATCCTGCTCCATTGGAGCTTTAGGATTCTCATGTGAGGTCTCACTGAGTTTAGGGCTTTCCTGCAGAGGCATACCAATCGCAAGCTTGGCTGGTCTTGACTTTCTGGAAGGTCTTTCATGTTTTCCTTTGGTTGCAGGATGAATAGCATCATCCTTCCTCTTTTTCAGACTTGGCACTTTTATTTCTACAAGTTATGTTTTAGCCTTCCCTTTTCTCATTTCTACCTCTCTTTGTTGTGCCCTAGTTTTCATGAGGGTTCCAAGTGGAACTTCATCATCAAAATTTGAGGAAGAGCTTCCTTTTTCTAAGTGCTTTGTTCCAGAAGAACTAATTTATATGGTTTCCTCTGCTGCAGTAGGATTCATGCTAGAGACAACACTAGAGGTTGAAGCACTAGGGATGGCTTCAACCATGCTTACTCTCCTGCTAGATCCACGAGATCGAGGTGTAGCCCTAGGTGGTAAATTCTCAACATCGACAAACTCCTCCTAGCGATAATCTTGATTAACCTTAATAAACTCTTCCCAATTCATTCCACAAACATCACGCAAAGATTTTTCAACTAGCAATTTAATCAAGCAATGGTGGGAAATAGAATTGACCCTACCTTTCTGGGTCTCGAGTGTCATGATTGAGAGAAGATTGTACAACACATTGAGCACATTCATCCTCCTCCTGTGCCTCATGTGATTCAAAATCTTGAAATGGAAAGAATGCAAATTTGATTAGTGACCCTCACAAGTGATGTATTTGATTACATACATAGCTATCTGCTTCCACGACTCAGGCATAGACATTCTTTTTGTACCCTGCTTGTCTATGGTCAATGGGGGGTCATTTGGCCTTGTGAATTCAGCCCTGGCTGACCTGGCATCTCAGGAAATAGGGTAATTTTCACCATCAGCAGGTAACCCTATAACTTATGCAATTCTTTCCCCTGTTGCCACAACTTCTAATCCTCTTACTATGGCTTTTCCTTCTTAAAATGTCTAGGAAAATTCAAGGGAAATTCCTTCATCAAAACCATCCAACTTAAAAAAGTAATATATCCAACCACAATTTTAAAATTCATCCAAGCATTGTGCATCCTATAGTAAAATATCATGCACTGTGGGTTCATTTTGAACTAACCCACCTCCCATTGTCTGCAATCAAACAAATGCTCTGCAACTTCTCTTCCTGCAATTCCCCTTCTAAAAATCAAATGCACTTCTCTATAGTGTCTACTAATTTTCAGTGCCAGCGTCAACTGAATTTCCTTTCTTTTGTTTTTCCTTTTTGCTTGCAACTCAAGATTACGGCAGGGCAATAATATCAAGAAAAGGAGTGATAAAGGGAAATTATGATAGGAAGAAATGGCGGTTGCAGTTATTGTCACTTCACTCATGCAATCAACTCATTTTAAAATTTCTAACGCAGCCTAATATGGTTTGACACATGGACAATAAAATATTTGCATATTTTTCATTCCCCTCCCCCCAACCTAAATTTGGACATGTGTCCACACATGTGAGATGGGAGTGGCAGTTGTCAGGAAATGATGGAATCTATGTGAATATCTATACTAATGTACAGTGATTAAATGAACGTACTTAAAAGATGATTAAAGATAGTAATTAATGCACACATACCTGAAATGTGTGGAACATTTGCTACAAAGATCGTAGATAAAGCAATGCTCGCCTTGTTGGAAAATGGATTGAGTAATGAATGAGGATGGGGTGGAATGAAGTGATGGAAGAGAGAGAAAGGTGGTACGGATGGGTGGATGGACGGATGATGAAGAAATGGACTTCCACATAAGTGAAATTCTATATTATGAAAAGTACGTACCTCAATTAGGCTGAAGGAGGGACACTAGGTCCATCGCCTTCAGCTACAGAAAGCTCTGAGTGCTGTGTGAATTGTTGTAGGAATTCTTCTTTAGAGGCTGGCTTATGATATAATATGAGGCGATGACCGTTGACAAGTAATTTGAACTTGATAGGGTCAATGGTGGTAAGTTGAACAACTCCATTGGGAAAGACCTCAACAACCTCGTATGGTCCCAGCCACCTTGTCTGCAATTTTCCTGCATTGTCCTGGTATCTTGAATCATAGAGCAAATCCCAATCTCCTAGTTTGAATTTCGCTCCTTAATAAATCTATCATGCCACTTGATTCTTTGATTTTTCACTACTTAAGCCCTGGGGCTGCTGTTTCAAACGAAAACGTTCGTTGCTGATAAAATACTCCGATCGCTGG
>VDFB02350117.1:0-55183 GCA_007258455.2 Sequoia sempervirens
TTATTTAATTAATAGAGGAATATGATCAAACATAATTGAATAACTAAAATTATTCAATTATCGAAGGATGAGGATGAAGAAAAATGACACTCGCAAGCTTAGGACATTTTTCACTATCTACATTTTGCCCCTCTTTGACATAATGCAATTCATCGCATTGTGTCAAAGAAATTTAATTCTGAAATATGCCCCAGTGGAAGAAGAATGACGAGGAGGGTTGTGTATGCCCCCTCGAGAGGACAGGTGAGTTCAAAGAACATGAGTGTGCTCTCAAAATGGATGATAAGACTAGAGGATGAGGGATAGAAGAAATGTTAGCTTGGAAGGGATGGATATTAGCGTGGAAGAGAAGGAAAAGGATGAAGATGGAAAGCTAGACGAGAAATGATAATGGAACCAACTTTCATGCTTACATTTTTATATTTATCATCATTGGGAAGATTATTATAATGGCCAACAAACACCATGATATGAGATAGACCAAGGTTTGCAAGGTTGTACCATCACATGAGACAAGCAGTCGCATACAAGGATGATCATGACTCATACTAAGAGAGTGATTACCCCAGTATTTTTATCAAGACAATCCACAAATAGTAAAGACAAGCAAGACAAATCATGAAACGTCATTGCTCCTCTAAATCCTATTGTCAGGACATCCTCGAGGAACTAGCATCATGATTTCCAAAAGACAAAACAAGCATCATAAAATTAAATGCCAAGTGCTTGCCAAGTATTTGAATGTCAAAGTGTCAAGTTTTGTAAAGAATGTGTAATGTCAGATGTCTTGGTGACAAAATGTCAGGGTTGACGATATGAAGATGCCAGATTGGTGTCGGGTTTAGGAAGGACACATCCTAAACGATGCCGAGATGTCAGACTTAGAAAGGACACATTTTACATGACATCAATGCCAAAGTGATACCAAATTTGGGAAGGACACATCCCAAATGAGGTCGATGTCAAGATGTCAAATTGATGTCAAGTTTAGGAAGGGCACATCTTGAACAATGTCGATGTCGAAATGCCAGATTGATGTCAAGTTTGGGAAGGAAACTTCCCAAATGATGTCGATGTCAAGATTGTCGAATTCAGGAAGGACACATCCTGAATAACGTCGATGTCAAAATGCCAAGTTGATACCAAAATGTCAGATTTAGGAAGGACACATCTTGAATAATGTCAATGTCAAGAGGAACATATCTCGAATGTTGTGAGAATCCTCAAAATGCTAGATGAACATGATGATGCCTAAGAAGGACACATCCTAGGGCATGATTAAATGATGAGCTATCCTTTAGAAGGACACATCTGAAGAATAACCAAGATTTGAATGGTTTGACTAAGTTTAACTGATTTTGATATGCCAAGATGATTGTTGTGCTTGATTGATAGATTGCAGAAGTTCACTTGGGTCAATTGTTCATTCAAATTTGGAGAAAGACCATGATAAAATTAAATACTATTTCATGTGTGAGAAAATCATGCAATGAACCCTAATGGACTGACCTAGTGTGGCCTCGGAGGCTCATCGGCGGATGGCCTTGCCTACGTCATACACTTAGAGACCTCGTAGTTCGAAACGACCAATGACTTTGTCTTATTGACCAAAGATTGAGTCATGAAATATTTTGAAAAACCTACTAGGACTGACCTAATGTCTCGGGGGCTCAAAGATGAGCCTTGCCTTCGTAGCAAATGTGCAGAGACAACGTAGTTCAACAATGACAAAGACTAATCAAGACTTGAATTGACATGACTATGTTGATTGACATGACTCTGTTTTCTGGAATTTTTTGTGTTTTCTTTAGGACGTTTGTTGATTTTTATGTCTTTTAGGACATTTTTCTGATTTTAGGTCTTTTAGGACGTTTTGATTTTAGGTCTTTTTTAGGACATTTTTTATTTTTAGGTCTTTTTTTTAAGACATTTTTCAATTTTTAGGTCTTTTTTAGGACATTTTTCAATTTTTAGGTCCTTTTTCAGGACATTTTTCAATTTTTAGGTTCTTTTTAGGACTTTTTTTTTATTTTTAGGATCACGTGCAGTACCCACTGTAGTCTCATGATAAAATTTTTCCCCTAGTCAAGTTGAGAATGAGCCATGCAAAATGAAATGTAAAGAAAAGGCATGATTAGCATGGACAGTTGACAGTATGCAAGACTTGATTTCAACCATTGTCAACCATAGACGGAAATGTCATGATGTCAGGGTAAAGAGTTATGACAAATGTCGGAAAAGAGTATGTTTATTAGGGACAAAGGTAGATAGAGTGATAGTAGATGGCACAGCAATGACTGACTACACATGGTGCCTGTTTGCCAGGTTTTCACCATGGTACTTATCCAAAGCGCCTGTTTACCAGGTTTTCACTATTGGATGAATTATTTCTCTTTATTTTTGTCTCTCTTTTTTTTGGTGTCACTAGGATGCCTATTTGCTAGGTTTTCATCAAGGTGACGATTTTTTTTATTTTTCAATTTTTTTTTATATTTTTACTAGTTTTCAAGCAGGCTTTTTGATGCTATGAATAGAATTTGCACAAATGTAAACTATTGATTGGCTCCGTCAACTTTTCACCTTTGGCAGTAGCTAACTGATATGCTCCAGAACCAAATGATGCTATGATAAAGTAAGGGCCCAACCAATTTGGCTCAAATTTTCCTGGCTTCTCCCTATTTGACTGATTCTTGGGATTTTGCATGAGAACTAGGTCACCAATGTCAAACTTCTAAGTCATCACCCTTTTGTTATAACTTCTGCAAAGACAACTTTGGTATGCTTGTAAATGATTTAATGCATTGTGTTTGCGTTCATCTAGTATTTCTAACTCATGTAGCCTTGACTGTTTGTATTCTTCATCAGTGATGAGGTCTTTCATGGAGACTCGCAAAGATGGAATTTCGACCTCTATCGGCAAGATGGCTTCAGTTCCAAAGACAAGGGCAAAAGGAGTGGCACCAGTGGGAGTACAAATGCTCATGCGGTATGCCCACAAAGCAGGGTTGAGTTGGATGTTCCAGTCACGGCCAGCGTCATTGACTATCTTTAAAAGAATTTTGATAATGGTTTTATTAGATGCCTCAGCTTGACCATTTTCCTGTGGGTAATATGGCATGGAAAACTGGTGGCTAATATGGAAATGTTGACATAATTCACAAACTTCATGGTTTTTGAAGGGACAACCATTATCCGTGATGATGGATTGTGGAATGTTGTACCGACAAATGATATAATTGAGGATGAATTTGGAGATTTGTTTGCAGGTAATGTAAGTGAGTGGAATGGCCTCGATCCACTTAGTAAAATACTCAGTGGCGGTGATAATGAATTTGTGTCCATTGGAGGATGTAGGGTGAATCTTTCCCATGAGATCAAGTCCCCATTGTGCGAAATGTTAGGGTTAGAGAGATGGTAGATATCTAACAATTAAATGCAAATTTAATTAATAAAAAGAGAAACTAAAATACACACATAATAAATCATAACATAGAAAATTTAACGTGGTTCACCCAATCCTAGCTACATCCACCAAACCGCAACCATCCAATACTTTTATTATCTAGTGAAAAACTTATTACAATCTTGTGAATAATCATGTTTTTCATCATACTGTAATACCCATCCGAACCCCTTTTTAACAAGCTTGGAAGCTTCCAGATTTTTGGGTTCTACAAAATCGAATTTTCCTTTTTCATTGATTTTTCCCTTTTTCGGTGATGACGTGAAAAATTAGGAAGAATTTTTTTCTCGGGGGCTGCCACTCCCGAACCCCCACTTGTCGGGGGCTGCCGCCCCCGAACCCCCACCCAAGGCCCGACCCAGCCCCGGACCCCAGCAAGAACACATGCCGAGGTGTACAGTATACCATGGGCTATATAATATAGCATGATCAGTCGCCACATACCAACATGAAAGGCCAAGGAGAAGTGATTTGCCTCAACTCTTGTGCTGAAGCGTGAATCAAATCACTGCGAATCTGACATCGGCGACATGTTCTTACAAATTCCAGTGCATCCTTTTCTAATGTCGACCAATAGTACCCAAGTCTCATAATATTTTTAGCTAAGGTTGGGCCACTCGAATGGGACCCACATATACCCTCATGTACTTCCTATAAGGTCGCTTTTGCTTCATTAGTGTTGAGACAACGAAGAAGGGTATTGTCGAAGCTACGACGATAAAGGGTGTCACTGATGATGGTATAACGTGCAGCTTTGTGGATAAAGGACTTTCTTTGGTTATTGGAAAGGTTTTAAGGAAGGATCTGTGAATGAAGATAGTAAAAAATATCCTTATACTAGGGGGAACTAGAACCAACAAGCTCACAGACCATTTCAGATTCAGGGACATCATAAATAGGAACCAATAACTGCTCAACCAAAAACTCAAATTGTGGGACATTACTAGGAATATCAAGCAAAGATCCAATTGTTGCCATAGTGTCAGCAGCCTTGTTCTATGTTCTTGGAATAAATTCAAAGGATAGCCTATGAAAATATGTCAGAAAACTATCAACCATCCGTTTATAAGGCATTAGCTTCTCATCTTTGGTTCCGTACTCATCATTGACTTGGTTGATAACTAACTAAGAATCCTTGAGGACCTGCAAATTCCTGATTTTCCACTTGATAGCCATTCAGAGTCCTATAATTAGTGCTTCATACTCTGCCATGTTATTAGTGCATGGAAATGCTATGCGGAATGACCTTGGGATGGAGTCTCCTTGTGGGGTAATGAATAATATTCTAGCTCCTGATCCATGACTAGTATGAGATCCATCAAAGTATAATTACCAAGGCTATTGGGATTCTACATGAAATACAGACTCATCTGGAAATTCTATTGTAAGAGGATGGTTATCTGGTATTGGTGCATCAGTGAGCTAGTCTACTACTACTTGTCCCTTGATGGCTTTCCGCTTGACATATTAAATATCATATTCACTGAGGACTATGACCCATTTTGCTAAATGTCCTGTCAATGCTACTCGACTCAAGAGGTACTTCAAGGGATCGATCTTGGCTACCAAGTGTGTCGTATGATTTAACATGTAATGCCTTAATTTTTTGGGCTACAAATACAACTACCAAACAAGCATGTTCAATAGGTGTGTAATTTAGCTCATACCCCACTAGTGTTCGACTGATATAATATATGGTTCGTTCTTTTTCTTCATAGTCATTTTGTGCTAGTAATGTCCCTAGTGATGAAGTAGTTGCAGAGATGTATAGAATTAATGGTTTTCCTTGGATGGGAGGCATGAGAACTGGAGGTGACAATAAGTATTGTTTGATTTGGTTGAATGCTTCCTGACACTTATCTGTCCACACAAAGGGGATCCCTTTGCATAGAAGATACTAAAATGGTTGACACCTATCTACGAGTTGAGCGATGAACCGTCTAATAGATTGAAGCCTACCTTGTAGCATTCTTAGGTCACTGATTCCCTTAGGAGGAGGCATATCCAATATAGCTCTGACTTTAGCGGGATCAACTTCAATGCCTCTACAGGAGACTATGTATCCCAATAACTTTCCTGATGTTACACCAAAAACACACTTTTTTGGGTTTAATTGGACCTTATATTCTTCTAACCTCCTAAAAAATTTGTCTAATACTGAAAGATGGTATTTTATTGTCAATGACTTTGCCAGAAGATCATCCACATAGTCCTCCATTAATGTGTGTATCATGTCATGGAATATTGTTGTCATTTCCCTTTGATATGTAGTGCCTACATTTTTAAGACCAAACGGAATTATAGTCCAACAGTATGTACCCCAAGGGCATGTAAAAATAGTTTTGTGTTGGTCTTCAGGGGCAATACGAATCTTATTGTAACCAGAAAAACCATCCATAAGGGACAACATCTCATATCCAGTTGTAAGGTCCACAATGATGTCAATGTTCGGCAAAGGAAAATCATCTTTAGGACATGCTTTATTGAGGTCTCGAAAGTCTATGCATATGCAAATCTATCCAGTATACTTGGTGATAGGGATGAGGTTGGATATCCATTCAGCATAGTCAATTGACCTGATAAAACCTACATCCAATAACTTTTTGAGCCAAACCTTTAACCAAGAATGCAACTTGCGGGTGCATTTTTCTTATCTTTTGTTTTACTGGCTTGGCATCTGGCAATAATGGCAAGTGATGTAATACTAACTCAGGATCTAACCCTGGCATGTCAGCATAAGACCATGCAAAGTTTATCTTGTGTTTTGAGAAGAACTTTTGAAATTCTGGTTGTTTCACTTTTGTCAATGATGCTGCAAAGAGAACCATTTTGGGGTCCTCCACAGTAGCTATCTTAACTGGTATGGTGTCTTCTATGAGCATTGCTAATTTTTCTCTGTCTACAGGGAGAAATTCCAATCCTCCACTCTTGGGAACCTCAAAGAGGTTTTCACCCTTGGATACGTCCTTTATTTTTATTATTTTGTCGTCAGAAGGTTCCTTTTGGTTTTCACCTAGAGACATGTCATTTTTTGTTTTATTTTTCTTTTTAATTTTGCAACTAGAGGATGGCACAGTGTCCTCGAAATAAGTAGCACAATCCAAGTCAATAGAAAATCCAGCTTTGTGATCCCCATTTGGAATGCCCTCACGTAGTCCTAGAAATTCTGCTAAAGCCTCATCATTATGAAAAGTGTCCATTACTGGTGAGCCTTGTTGGCTCCAGTCAATTAGGTCAAGGTAAACTAAGGATATTCCATCATCAACATTTGCAAATTGAGGATATGATGTGGAAAGCATGCAAATGGATGTCGAGACGTTAAAAATGAAGTTGTCATCATCTAGCTCTATGTTCAATTATATCCAGTATTCTCCATCACTTGTTTCATACTCACCAATGAAGTAAGGTACAAAGGGAGTAGCATTAGGGTTAGGATCAGTAGTGGAAAATGATGGCTCAGGTGATTCCAAATGATGATCGTCAATTTTGGATGACTAGGCTAGTATGTCAGGGCTAGGATGAATGGGAATAGAATATGATCTGGACTTGACATCATTTGGCGTTGTATCGATCTTAAACATTTTCCAAAAGCGTTCCTCAAATGTATGCTTGCCAGGTTCAAGGAACAATTCTTCCAAGCAACAGTCACTTAAGGATCACTGAGAGCCAAATTCCCATTTGTGAGAGTTGGTTTCAGAGGAGGTGTCCTCAGTTGTCTCAACACAGTCTGAAGCATACACTAACTCACATGGAAGCACCTTGGTACTTGGATCCCCAGATTCTTGTGGACCTAACCCTAACCCAAGATGTTTTGGTTTTTCTGAAACTAATAGTGGCTCACGCCTTTCATTTTTATCCTTGCCAGGACCACTTTTTCCATCATAACCTTTTTCTTATATCATGTTGTATCCTTTTCCATATATTGTTACTGGCAAGGGAGTTAAGTCTCGTGGTTCTCTATAAATCCAAGATAGTATATCATATGTGTCCTCTTGACTCATTTCACCCCACTTTATGAAAATTGTATTTGGAGGAACCCTAAAAGTTTCTTTTGCTTGTATTCTAAAACAAGGCTTGCCATAGACCTGGGGAGACTTGGGCATCTTTGTTATGCAATAGGTCATATTTAGCTTGTACTCTCCACATCCTTGGTCCTGAATTTGGAAGCTCAGGTTGACATTTAGGGTGATAAATGAAGTGGAAGGTGTTAGAGAGATGGTTGTGGTGGGGGAAGAAGCATAAATGGATGCGGTAGATGAAGAGGTGGAATGCTTCACGAGTGCTGAGGGGTCAATGAATTTAGAAGAAAAGGACATTGGAGCTTCCCTATTGATAGGGACTTGGCATTCTGAGACACCTCGTAAGTTGGTACAGTAGTGGAACAAATCAGGGTCTCCGTCTAGAGTAATCTCAGTGCCTTCAAAAGGAAATTTCAAGCATTGGTGATACATGGAAGGGATGGATTTCAAGGCATGGATCCAAGGTCGACCAAGTAAAATGTTGTATGGGAGATCCAAATCTAGAACTTGACAAGAGGTGTTGACAATGACTGGCCCAATCTGAATTGGGAGTGTAATTACACCCCGAGAGGAACATTCTTCATCATCATATGCCTTGATAACAGTGCTTCTTGTGGCGTCTACGCAAGCATTATATAAGCCAAGTGCCTTGACCAATTTTAAGGAACATATATTTAGTCCTACTCCACCATCTACTAAGACTCATCTGACCTTATGTTTATACACAAGGACTTCGATATGAAGGGCATCATTATGGTTGGATTTGGATAACGAATAGTCCTGGTCAGAAAAGGTGATATGGTGGGGAGTCATGAGATATCCTACCATGGTTTTGAATTGGCCGACATCAATATCTTTGGGCACGAAGGATTCTTGCAATGTTTTATCTAGGATGGCCTTATGGGCAGGCGAGATGCGTAACAACTCAAGGATAGAGATTTGTGTCAGTGTTTTTCCAAACTAGTCAATAAGATTAAAGTTTCCTTTAGGTTGGGACTACTTGCTTTGTGGACGTGATTGCGGCTATGAAGTGGATGAACCAGCTATTGTTACTTTTGGTTGTCTAGGGGGAGGAGGGTCAACTATGGTAACCTTTCTGCCACAAGTGGTGACATTGCATTCGGGGTCCTTTCTAACGGTGATTGTGTAGACATGTTGATCAATTGTTCTAATGTGATGTATGATAGGTCCCCCAGAATAGTCATATCCAATACGGGCATGGTTGGCTCGATTACTTGTATTTGGCATAGAAGGGTTTCCAAAACCATGATCCTGCAGTGGGTTTTTTTGTATTGTATGATCTGCATTAGAAGCAAACTGTGGTCCACCAACTTCAATGATGCGCTTTTCAATAAGGTTCTGTACTAGATTTTTCAATTGTTTACAGGAAGAACTTTTGTGTCCTTTTATTTGGTGATAGTCACAAAATATATTATCATCCCACCAGGATGGTTTAAACTGCCCAGGGTCATATGGTTTGGGGTCCTAAAGTGTGATGACACAATTCTGAAGGCATTTCTTGAGGACTTCTTCAATAGGTTCACCCAAAGGGGTGTATGTGCGACCTCTAGGGAATTGTCTTGGTTGTCTAGGCTGCCCTTGAATTTGATTGTTTTGATTTCCTTCGTTATTCTGATTTGTTTGGACAACATTAGCAACATAGGTTTGTGTCATCATATGTGTGTTTTGTGGTTGTGTCCCTTTTAGGGTAATCATTAGACCCATAGCGTTGATAGCCTTAGCATCGACTACACCATCATTGGTAACATGTTTGTTCTTAACCCAAAATTTGGTTTTGTTAGCAGAAGGAGGGTTTGCGTTTGTGTTTTTAGGACCGTATTTTAGTCTTCCTTCGGCTACGAGGGCTTGTTCAATTTGGACACCTTGTTCAACTAGGTCCACAAAATTTGTGCAATAATGAACACGCAAGCCATTTTTCAGTGGGCCTAATACCATTTGTACGAACATGTCAAATTTTTCCTTTTCAAGTATGTCTATATAATAGTGACTCGCTAGGCCCCTCCATTTTTGAAAGAATGGTAAAAAGGTTTCACTTGAATCTTCTTGTGTAAGCTAGCATAATTTGGTAATAGAGGTGTCTATGTCAATGTTGTATGTGTAATATTTCATGAATTTTTCAGCAAGTTCTTTCCATGATTGTATTCTGGGTTGCAGTGTATAGAACCATTCTAGGGTTGGTCCTATGAGGCTTTAAGGAAATAGTCACATTAGATATGTGTGCTCATGAGCAATATCCACACAACTTGTTACGAACTCTCTGATGTGGTCAAGTGGACTTTTTTTTACATTTGTATTTGTTGAAGTTTAGAGCCACATAACCATGTTGAAATGGTGGCATGTACAAAGTTGTATCAAAAGGATATGGACATAAGTTGTATGGCATTTGTGTCTTGTTGTCAGAGGTTTTCATAGTTTCCATCTATTTTTGAAGTTCATCCACTTTTGCTAGCAAGGTGTGTACAATGGGATCATTGGTTGTCTGAAAGTACGGTATGTTCTGAGTAGGTGTTTGTTGATATTGCAAGTTGTGAGTGGGAATTTGTTGTTGAGTATGAATTTTGGACGAGTATGTGGGAATATGTAACCCCCCCATATTTGTCTATATTTGAGGCCCCTAACTTATTTGATGTCAAAAGGTATACATTTGTTGCGTCATTTGAGTTCCTTGTCCTTGTTGAAAGAATTTTCTGTGTGGCATGGTAGTGTTTGGTCCTTGAAAGTGTCCATGTGGTATATGTGTATTGTGCCCTTGTCCATGTGGGATGTTCATTTGCAATGATGCATTAATGTTGTGCTGAGGGCCTTGAATGAAAACGCGTTGTGAGTTTCATCCAAAGGGATTAAATGAGGTTCCACCATAAGGATGTGATGAAAATTCCCCCATTGTCATAGATGAAGAGTTGGACATAGATTTGAGGAAGTGGTGCCTACTGATGTGGATGCAAAGGTGGCTCCTATCGTTTGTGAAGATGATGTGGATGTTGTAGGCATGGTCTATAAAAAGGTAGCTCCTATCGTTTGTGAAGATGACGTGGACATTGTAGGCATGGTCATATTAGATGTTCTTCAAGGAGATATTGTGTTGGTTGAAGAGGAGGTATTATGATTTATGGTACCACTAGATGTTGCATTAATGGTGGTAGTGACCACTTGTGTAGTAACGACAATGTTATTGGTCGAGGTATTGTTCATGTCATGGGCTGTGATGTTGTGTTTTGTGTTGCGTTATTGGGAGAGATGGGTTGTATGGTATTAATGTCGAAACCTTTTGGTAATCTTACGCCTTGGTATAAAAGCATAGAGAGGTATCGTTCAAGATAGTTCAAGACCAAGTCTTCGACAAATGAAGCTACTTTAGGATTTTGGGCAGCTACCTCTAAATTTTTAGTGCAGACTTGTCCATTTTGGTCTCTTTGTATGAATTGTTCAAAAAGTGGATTTTGAAAAGAAGTTGACATGTTCATGGAAAATTGTGTGTTCAAATTGCCAAATGGTTCGCCAAAGATCCAGTCATTGGGATTGGTGTTAATGTGGAGTTGTTTTCAAAGTCTTTTCCAAAGTCTGCCATTTGTTTTTTCTTTCTTTGAAGTCTTGTTTCCACCATCAAAGAGATTGCTCAAATGAAGATGATGAAAATGCAAGTATGACACTAGTATGTGTTTTTCTTTTTGTGTGATAAAGGATGACAATGCAAAGAGATGATAATGTGTACCTAAGGGAATGCGAAATTCCGAAAAGCGAAAGTGACGATTATGACTAGGATGACAATGATGGCAAGGTGCAAAATAAGGACTAAGATGGTTATGTCGACTAAAGATGCAACTAATGCAAAGTCTAGGTTCAAAATAACAACTAGGATGAATAATGTTTTTTTTTTTTTTGGAATAAAGTATGCAAGGTAGGAACTAAAATGAATGTAATTTGGAGAAAGGGGTACCTAAGCACTCTAAGCTTAATCCTTGTTTTCAATTTTGATTACCAAAGGACTTGTTGAAAATGACAAAGTGACAAGGTCAAGATGACTAGTGAGTTTTCCTAACTAGACTGTTGAGTTGGAAATCCTCACAAAAAGGACAATGACTGAAAATATAACTGATGACTAAGTCCAAGATAACTTAGTTTTGAAAGCAATAATTTTGCAAATTGTGATAAGGTTGGTCTAATCCAAAGTATGCAAAAAATGAAAAGCTATGGTGAAGTTAATGTTGAAAATGATGATTATGAAACCTAATGGATGCAACTAAAATTTGAAAGATTAATCCTATGGTCAAGAATACAAACTAATGGTTGAATAATGAGGATTTTGAGCAATTTCAAAGTTGATGTCTAACAGAGACCTCTTAGAAAAAAAACGTTTGACAGTAGGTTGAGACTATTTTTTGATGTTTTGTTGAAAAGTCTAATTTGTCTGAGGTCAATTGTTTGTGTCCAGATTTGTGACTGTTGTGTATATTGTTTGAAAATCTAGAAAACACTTGACAAGCATAATGTTTTGGTGTATGAAAATGCACATGAGACAAGCACAATCCTAATAGGCCAATAGGCCAAGGGTTTGTATACTTGATATAGCCCACCGATATACCCCAGATTGGTGCTAAACACCTTTCCTTCTTAAGAGTGGATAGCTTAGAAGTTTGGTGGCACTAGCTCCCCTCCACGTCTCATTAACCTCATTTGGGAACACCAACTTCAGGTGCTTGGGTAGTCACTTCCCAAGAACTGTTATTTTTACTCAAGGGAGTCAGTAGTGAGTATCTTCGGGCATGATATTGTACCCTACACTATACCAAGCAATGGCTGAAAATGGTTGGCCTCTAAAACAAAAGGTGTCTAGTACGGGCATTCCATTCATAGGGCATGATCCATGTGGCGAGAGTCCCCTTTTGGATCCATCTCGTTAGAACCACACGCGTGATTCTTGGGCTTTCCCCAAGAATCCACTTTTATATACCAGCTGGAAGTCCCTCGAGTTCAGGGTGTTACTGGTCTGAGTTGTCCTAGGGTGAGTACTTTTTCCCACCAAAACAAGCCCATGTTCTAGAGTTAGTAACGATTTCTCTTAAACCCAGGATCGCCCGAAAGCATAAGGGGAGAGGATACTTCGATTACTAAGTCTTAAAGGTTACGAAAATAAAGTGGGTCTGGTTTTCTGATCACCAAGTTTTCACAAGGTGAGAGCATAATCACCTACCACATCAAGCACAGTCAAACACTTGCAAACAAAGGTTCATTTTAATGCACCAACAGAAATATTCCTAAACTAAAAATCACAAATAGATGGTTTGAAAGATTAGTCTTTGACAAATGTAGCTACAAAATCGTATGTCAGTAGTTTAGATATATGTCTTTGACTCACGAGCGCTACAAACCCACATGTTAGTGATTTCATAAATGTCTTGGACCAACAAGAGCTACAAAAAACTAAGTTAGAACAAGAGATTAAAAACCAAACTAAAAGTCAATAAATAACTAAACTAGAAAATGAAGAGACTAAACTAAACTAAGAAAAAAAATTAAAGAAAACTAAAAACTAAGAGCTTAATTTTTTTGTTTCTCCAAAAGAAGTAGTTTTTGGGAGCCCCACTCCAAAGCCACACGCTACAAACAAAATATTAGTAAAAAAACTTAAATGAAAACAACAAACTAAAATAGTGATAAATTTTTCAAAACTAAACAAAATTTTAAACCGTAGATATCTATGGAAAGCTAAGACATAGACTTTCAAATCCCAGAAAAAGTTTTGCAAAATCTTGCAAGACAAAAGTGTTATAAACAAAAGAAAATTCAGGTTTTAACAGCTAAATCTTAAAAAATTGTGATCACGAAAAATGGCCATAACTTTCTCAAATATTAACAAAATTTTAAACCATTTGAAGTTCTGGAAAGCTGAGAACGAGGCCTACAAAACCCAGATAATGGTTTTAAAATATTTTATTTGCCCATTTTTCTGTGCTCAAAAGAAGATGACGAGATTTCATATGAATTCTTGGCTATAACTTGCAAAACAACAAAAATAAACAAGAAAACACAAATTTCTCTACAAAACGTTAGGTTCACCAATGTGAGATGGGGTTAAAAATAAAATAGCATAGATAAAGTGACAACCAACACTACTAAGCTATTAAACCACATCCAAACAAGAGAATACAAACAAATCGAGATATCAAAATGAAAGCAAACAAAATAAAGCACTCCCCATATTGTAGTTGATTCTGTCATAGATTTTCCATGCATGGCATATTTTTGGTGCATCAATTCTAGACCTTTGATCTTGGAATCTTTTTAGAAGATTAATCTCAGCCGTCCAATTGAAATGTTGTCTATAAAAACAACCTTCCTTCTCCATTTTCATTTTAACAGCTAATTGTCTCCAACTTTCTTGTTACCATTTGCAGGTTTTGCACAACTATTTCAACAAATATGAGGGAAAAGTTGCATAACAAGAAGAAGGAGAGAAAGATAAGTGATTCAAGTTCAAGCATGGGGAGTATTTTGATTTGATGTTTTAGTTTCCTTATGTTTTCATTATTTTCTCTTGTTTTGATGAGGTTAATAGTTTAGAAGTGTTGGTTGTCACTTTGTCTATTCTATTTCATTTCTAACCCCATATTATAGATATGATTGTGGTTTAGATTCTCCATTGTTTGGATTGTTGTTTGTATTGACATTTTGATTGATTTTTTGGTCATTGTTTTGATTGGTCTTTGCATTTTTTGTCATCAAGTCAAATATCAGTTTCGCGTTTTGTGTTTCATTTGCAACATCATTGTTACCAGTATTTCTATTATTTTTCCAAAACTTGGGTTTATCATTGTTGTTGTAGTGATTTGAGGAGTTTGTATTGTTTGATCTGTCATTGTAATGTTCTATTACTCCTCTTTTGACCAAGTCTTCTTTGATCTTGAGCCCATTTTCAATTACTTTCTCAAATGTAGGGGGGCATTGTAATTCAAGCCTGTAGCTCATGTCATCAATTAGGTTGTCGGTAAATAGTTCCATCTTTTCCTCCTTAGGTATGGAACAAGGATACCTAGCAAACAACCTTCAGCATCATTGTAGAAATGAGAGGAATGTTTCACCTTTCTTTTGTTTCATATTGTAAAGTTCCTTTATGGTTATCTCATGTTGAATATTATAGGAGAATTGTGAGATAAACCTATTGACTAGTTCTTCAAAAGATTGAATTCTTAGTTGTAGTTTAGAGAACCATTCCATACATTGACCTCCTAAGCTTCTTGGAAATAACCTCATTAGATAAGTTTCCTCCTATGAAAATTCTAAACTCAAGCTTCTAAATTCCTTCACATGATCAATTGGATCCATTTTACTATTGTACTTGTCATATTTTGGGAAATTTTTGCAATGTCTAGGAAATGACCTATCATGTCCACACTTGGATCAAAAGGATAAGGACAAATGTCTTGTCATGAGTACCTTTTTGTGGTTCATTTTTGCATATCTTGAAGTTGTTGCAAGTTTTGCATTTGATGTGTTAGGGAAACCACTTGATTTGTGTTTTGTGTGGTGTGGTTCAGTTTTAGCTGCTTTAGGTGCTTCTTTTAGTTGATTAATATCAAAGTCCTTTGGAAGTTTTTCTCCTAGTTCAGCTAGCATCAAAAGGTATTTTTCCATATCTTGTTCTAAAACTTTTTCCATGAATTTTTGAAAATTAGGATCTTGTTGTGCAGTTTGAATATCTTCTTGAGTTATCTCATTGGCATCATTTTGGTGGAATCTATGAAAGGGATTTTCTTCAGCCATGGTATTTGGTGTTTCAATTTCTTTTTCTCTAAGTTTCTTTCTTTGTAACCTTTTCAAAATTGGCATACAAGTGTTGTTATTTTCACTAAACTTTGATACTTTTGTTTGGATGAGTGCCAATGGTATTAACTTAAGTCGAATAGAATGATATATTCTATTGATGAGACTAAGTTAACAATCTAATTATTGTGTTTTGTTTTGTGATTGTAGGATGATGATCCTGATAATGAAACTTAACGCAATAATGAAGAGTTGTGTTTGGTGATTAGGCACTTTAAAATTGTAAGATCTTGGTTTAATTTAAAATAATTTGACTTGCAAGGTCCTATTTTTCCAAGTTTAAGACACTGGTTGGACTAAGAAAATGTTTATGTTCTGATAAAAATCTAGATTTTGATGTTAACTGTCTGACTGATGGGAAAAATAACTCTCTGGTTTTTCATTTTCTGGATGTGCTATAATAGATCTCAGATGTGCTAAAACAGACTATGGATGTGCTAGAAGACAGGGTGCATGCACTTTCAGATAGGGTATATGTGCTAAAAAAGAGATTGGTTGCACCAAGATACTGGTAAATTATGGTGAAAGACTATGCAAATGTACTGTAAGATAAGACATATGCACTAAAACAGTGTTTGTATGTGCTATTTGGTTGGAAGATGCACTAAAAGACTAGGTGTATGCTGAGAAATAGAGGTTGGTTGCACTAAACTAGAAGTTTTCAATATGTTCATAGTTTTTTCCATTTTTTTGGTCTTTCTCAACAAAAGGATTGATTCCAGGATGTAATTTTCTGACCAAATAAATATTTTGGAAGGGTATTTTTCTTGAAAATCCTATAGTTTGATGATCTAAATGGATGATACCTTTGAAAAAAATAACTTCACACACAAAAGCCAGATTGCAAATAGTTGTTTCAAGTTCTATGTATTAAACATGTAGTGAGTGTTCTAAAATCAGGTTTGACTCTTTCAATTTCCATAGGTTTGACACAAATAAAGGCAGTTCAAACACTTTTCTAATTGTCAAATAGGTCACCTAGAATATCACAACCCACAGCTTGCAACTATGTTAGCTCACACAACCTTGTCACCCCTAGAGGGTGCCCGTGTTTTTAGCTTTCCTGAGTCTTAACCAAAGTCGAATCCTCCAATTTTGGTCAGGGTCTCTGATAGTTATATGGTGAGTGTCTTGGGGGCATATTCTTCCCTCCCCTTGCACTGTGATATAAAAAGTGTTTGGAAACTGACACGGTTGGATTCTACTCTAAAGTTCGTAGATAGGGTATCCATTCAGAGTGGAAAATGATAAACTCCCTCAGGAGACCTCCCAAACTTTAGAACAAATATTTTTAGGATGTTTATCTTGCACACTTTCATTGAATTGTGGGTTTCCCCAAATTCACTTTTGATTATAGTGGGTTGGAAAACCTAGCATTGGTTGTTCAGGCTTAGGTCGTTCCCATAGGGTGAGTATTTTTTCCCACTACGGAAAGCCTTCTAAAGGATTTAATAAAGTAGGATAACAAGTCTAGCATTCTGATCACCCAATTAAGGGGAGAGCATAATCTTATTGCTTTCAAAACATAAAGAGCATGGGGTTCAAACTAGTTGATTAATTAAGCTAGATTCACTATCTTAACCAAAGGAAAAACAATAATCAAATTAAAATTCCTACAAACATTATTAGTAATTTGCAAGTTTTTGTCTTTGACCTGTGTAATTTTTTTTCCACATTTGTCTTTGACCAGGGTGCTTGGTACCTGCACCCAAGAAAACAGTTATTAATCCTCAGATTTTTGAAAATATGCAAAAATAGACCAATGTACTACAACAGTCATTAAATGCACTAAAACAAAATTTAAAAGTGTTGAAACAAAAGGTATATGTGCTACAAAATTTGATGAAAGCACTAAAAGAAGGGTTTAATGCACTAAAAGGAAACCCCCCGATTGATGAAACAAAAATTTGGATGCATCATAATAGGGATTGTATGCACTGGAGTATTCTATGGATGCGTTGGAACAGCACTCGGATGCACAAAATTATCTGTCGTATAGGCCAAAAAAACTCTTAATCATGCTAAAACAAAACACATCAGAAGCTTGCAAGCCTACTTTTCAAAAAAAAGATATTAAAAATGGGGTTTTTGAGGCCCCACGGTGGGTGCCAATTTATGTGTGAGTAAATGATAATCAACACAATCAATAAGTCATTATATCAATAGAATTAAACAAACAATTAATCTAATAAAAGCAAGAAATCTATTAAAAGCATCATATTTCTCTCTATCTCCAACGATTTATTAAATCACGGGGCTCTCATATTTTGATTGCATTGTGACTGTTAAAAATGCCAATCTAGAGAATGAGAATGATAAGCTATATGATTGCTAAATGATATGCAAGTTATATGATGCAAAAGCTATGATATTGGTTTTCTGATAATGAAAGCTATATGTTGTGATATGATAATGGAAGCTATATTAAGATGCAATATATGATGAAAGAAATGATTATAAACTAAATGAATGAAATAATTCTAAATTGCTAAATGCCAAATTGCTCAAAAGCTATAAATGTATTTTTGCAAAGTAAGTTTGCTCAAAGTTGGGATCCTTTTCCTATAGACAGAGGTTGTATTTATAGAATTCCCGACAGCACATTTATGAGGGGCAACAAAGCAAAGGTCTGGATTTGATCTGAAGGATTGAATGGTGAAGGATGAAGAAGCTTGAGATGATTATGGAGATTGTTCCTCCACACAAAAACACTCATCCAGAAGATAGGGTGATCCCACAATAGTGGTTTAAAATTTTTGGGCAAACTGGACACTGAAATTATTATTTTTATCTAAATCAATTCACATTGGGGTATGTGCAGGATCATCATGGAAAAAATAGGCCCTTAAGTGGCAAAAAATTTAGAAAAATCAGAGTTAGGAAACTTGACGTAAAAAATTGAATAAGTTATCTATATTATTTCAAAAATATGCAAGAATAGAATTTGTAGCAAATTGAATGTAGTTTCTAAACTACTAGGTTTGTTTAAAAATAAATAAAATCTATTTGGTGAAAATTTGAAATTTCAATGTAGTGGTACTTAAATTTCAGGTAAAAAATAAGTAGGAGTCTATCTGACCACCCTAGCCACAATAAAATAATAATATTTATATATAAGATTTTAGATATAAGCAGACGACTGATGCCCCAATGTGATGCATATTTTTTTGTAATTTTTTTCCAAGTAAATAATTAATTATGAATTTTTTATTACAACTTTTTAAAAAAGATAAAAACTTGTATGTTTGACTACCTTAACTTGGTCAAAACTTCATGAAATTTAATTTTTCTTTTTTTAATCCTATATTATGAGAAGCATAGAATATGACACATGTATGTTTTGGATTCAAAAAATGTGATACCATTTGAAAGCTATAGATGATTTTCAATTAGCCTATTAATCAGGACTTTAGTCGTAATTTGAATAAAAAATGAATAATAATTACTCATTAAATTCAAAGTAAAGCATAATTTATATAGATGGAAAGATCAGAATCTCCTTTAAAAACCCTTTTCATTTTATCAATTTTGGGTAAAAAAAATAGTCATCAGCCACATACCCATCATATTGCCACTTTTTGGCCCATCATGATCCTGCACATACCCATTGGGGCACCTATAACGGCTAAACCATAAGAAATTTGAAGATAATGCAAACTAGAGTCTCTCCACATTTTGTCTGTAGATTTTAAAAATATTTTTTTCAAAATTTTTGGAGTCAGATTGCACTTCTTTTTCAATCTCCCACAAAAATTGTTTTTTTTCATAAAACAACATTTTTAAAAAGTGAGACACACCGTATAAAGCATAAATTTTTTTCCTTGAAGGATAAAATTCTAATTCTTTTGAATTTAGATTTGTAACTCTGATATCTAGTTATTCCACTTGGTTAGATAGTTTTTTATTGAATATTTTTTCTTTAATCAAGTTTCAAAGTCAAACCAATTACAATTCAGACATAGCACAACTGTATAACGCATAAATTTTATTGTAGGTATCAATTTTTATTTTATTTTTTGTTGGATGAAGGACTCCAATATCTGGTGCACTCATATTTTTCAAAAAAAAAATTGATAATTTTCTATTTTTCCAAATGTGCAGAATAAAGAACTTCATTTTTGGTGAGAAACCTATATTTAATAAAACTTAAAAAACAAATAGATACTAAAACCAAAACATATTAAAATTATATTCATTGGATAGCTTGTTCTAAGGGCTGCCTGATACCAGTTGGGTTTGTGAAGTCTACTCCATTTTCATTTTCAAATTGAGCTTCGAAGTGCAAACTTTTGGACAATTTTGGTGCCTCGAAGGGTGAAGGTGAAAAAAATGGTGGTTTGAGCAAACCAAGAAAATATGTTGAGTCAATCATAGGTTCGGTTGAACATATGTTCAGTCAAACCACTTTAAAATACAATAAAAAAATGTATACTAGAGGAGTTTGGTTGAACCTGGTAAACTGGTTCAGCCGAACCCCTTGACATGGATCTTTGTTTTCCCTTTTTTTTTCCAATTTGTTTTTTTTTTTTCAATTTTTTAATAGTTGTATTTTATTATTTTTATATTATAATATATAATATACTTATTATTACAATATATTATAATAATAATAGTATTATAATAATAATATATAATTAATAATAATTATATCTTATAATATAGTAATAATTATAAAATATTATTATAATATATAATTATTATTAATTATATATTATTATTATAATATATAATTTTTATTATTATAATATTAAAAGTATATAATTAAAAAGTAGAGGGGAGAGAGGGAGAGGGGGTAGGAGGGAGAGACTTGAGAGAGTGGGAGAGAATGATAAAGGGTAGGGGTACAAGGGTTTTAGGGTTTTTGCCGGGATCCGGAAAGAAAGAAATCAGAAAATCATCAGGAATATCATCCCGAAATCAAAACTTCAGGATTCGATCCGGGGAGTCCTCGAGATCGTCGTCATCATCGCGAAATCAGTCAAAAAAATCATCGAAATCCGCTTCAGAATTCGGGTCAATCAAAGTCAGATCGAAAAAATCCATCAAAAATCGTGAAAAGATCCGAAGTCCAAAAAGAAAAATCGAAAAATCGAAATCAGAAAAATCCATCAAAGAAGTTCAGATCCGGTCCAATCAAATCGCTTCGTCAAAATCATCAAAATCAAAATCAAATCGCTCAAAAGGATCATCAAGTCAAAGGATCCAGTTCAAAACTCCAGAAAGGAAAGAAAATCGAAAATCAGAACGAAATCGGAAAATCGTCCGTCCGTCAAAATTCAAGTTCCGGAAGGTCCCGTCGAAGAAATCCGAAACAAAGAGCAATCAAGATCAATCATCCGAATCAAATCAGGTCCGGATTCAGCCAAACAAATTTCCATCCGCATCCAAAATCCAATCCAGAAAAAGACTTCCGTGAAAATCAAAATCAAAATCAGGTTCAAAATCGAAGAATCGAAAAATCAGAAAAAGGAAAAATCAAAATCGAAATCCGAAAAAATCCATCAAGTCAGGTCAGATCAATCATCGTCAGGGCTCAAAGAATCAAAATCAAAAATCAAATCATTCAAAAGCACCCCATCCGAAAGTCAAAGGAAAGATCGAAGTCGAAAAATCAAAATCAAATCAAAATGGGATTCGATCCGGGAAATCAGCTCGGCGCGTCAAAATCAAAATCAGGATCCGGAAATCAAAATCAAAACCGCTTTTGAAATCAAAATCAAAGTCAGGATTCAGGTCCCGGGGAAAAATCAGAAAAAGATCCAGGTAAAAAGTAAAGATAAAGGGATTCAAAATCAAAACGAAAGTGCAAAAATCGTCAATCAATCCGGAAAAAAAATTCGAAAGTTCCGAAATCCTAAAATTCAAAGTTCGAAGTCAAAATCTCGAAAAAGGAAGAAATCGGCGCGTCAAAGTCCGTCAAATCAGGATCCGCGTCGCGAACGATAAAATCATTAAACTCCGTCAGGTCGATCAAAGTCGGCAAAGTCGAAAAATCATCGTCGAATCGAAAAAAAAATCAAAAATCGTTAGTCAGAGTCCGTCAAAAAAACAAAATCAAAATCAAAATCAAAGTCCGGGGATTCCGGCATCCAGCAAAATCAAGATCGAACAAAAGTCAGTCAGAAAAATCGGCAAAATAAAATCAGGATCAGAGTTCAGGATCCGTCGAAAATCGAGAAAAATCGGAGAAAAAAATCCAAAATCAAAATCATCGAAATCGGCGAAGAATTAAGAATTAAAAAGGGTCAAATCATCAAGGTCGCTTTCAATCAAAAACTCAAAGGGATCGAAGATCAGAGATCAAATCGAATCAAGGTCAGGATTCGGCATCATCAAAATCAAGAAGAGTGGGATCCGGAGATAATCAATTGGGTACAAAATAAGGGATTTAGGAGTTGGTAAAAGGGAGGGAAAGGTAAGGGTAGAGAGAGAGGGAGCAGAGGGATTTAGGATTTATAGAGAGAGGGGGGGAGTGGGAGAGAGATAAAGGGTAGCGGGTACAAGGGTTTAGGGTTGAAGGGTTAATGGTAGAGGGGAGAGAGGGAGCTCGAGGGTACATAGATTTATGTTTTAAATATGTGTGCAATAATTTTATAATTAGATAATACTTAATTTTAAAATTTACATAATTTCCCATGGAACAATTTGATGGAACAAATATAAGTTGTATATATAATTGTATATAAGATTCTGGAACTTAAGAATTCCATGAAACAAATATAAGTTGTACATAATTGGATAATTTCCCATGGAACAATTTGATGGAATAAATATAAGTTGTTTAGAATTGTATATAAGATTATTGAAATTAAGAATTCCATGAAACAAATATAAGTTGTATATAATTAAATGTGAGAGATAATGCTATCAAAGATTCTTGATCTTAAGAATTCCATGGAACAAATATGTACATATAATTGTAATTTACGCAAAATGATTTACAACTGTGTACAAATTACTATAAGTTCTCACTTGAACATGTATAGGGTTACAAGTGAACTTGAAAATCATGGATATAATCTAAGTCAAAGATTCTGGTTCAGCCCACTCTTCTATAACATGTAGAATTTTTTGATGATCTTTACTATCTAGTCTCCATTTTCTTTGGCCACGTGCATGTGGAACTGTGTGAAGATGTAGGGTGGTAGCAATTATCAAGTGACTATATTGATATACCTTGTTATCAGGTTGATAGTCAACAAAATGAATCTTGTGTTGAACAACTTTGACTTGTTTTAGATATGTCCCTTGCACTACAATAGAACCTGCATGGTAAACATGAACCTTCTTAGTAAGACATATGAACATGTACACCATTTTCATGCTCAAGGTTTGTATAATATATATTTAATGTTTATAACAGTCATGCACGCACATGTGAACACAATGTATATATAACTTTAAATTCAAACTCACATGTGGGAAATGACATTCCATCACTTGTTTCAAGTTGTGTTAGCTTATTCCTCTCTTCTGTGCAACGCAATCAATAATAGCTAACACCTTCGATGTTTCAAGGCTCTACTATGACTGCAAAATCATCTCCTGTACACCAAATTTACACACAAAATTTCTAAAAAAATAAGAAATGTCTCTAGACTTTAAAGATCATTAAATAGATATATAATATATAAAAATTATTGAAAAATTTCACATGTATCTTTTCTAACCAATCCTGATATATGGTCATAATCAATTGAAATCAAAGGAATGTCTTCAAATCTTTCTTCCTCATTTTCACCATATGTTTCTGAAACAACTAGTGGCACTGTATCCCATTTACCAACATATCCAAGTTCTTGGTTGTTGCATGCATGATCAGAGTTTCCTGCAATGCACTCAGTGAAAAAAACAAGAGTAATCCCTTTTTTTGTAATGTCCATCCATGGCAACTATCTGAACTCCCAACACAATGCAAAGATCTTGTTTTTTCTACCGTCTTGCATCCATGCACTGATCTTCTGTCCACACCTAGATACATGTACAACAACAAACTTATGTGAACAAACATGTATATATATATATAATTTTTAAATTTAAATAAATTCAAATTTTAAAAATGTAATTTATAGATACCCGATATCTCCCAAAACAGTCTATGTGGAATGTGTTAGTTTGTTCTCAAAGATGTGTTGGCCACATTTGATGCAAAGTGTTTCTTGCACCATTCAACAACATCATGTGCATTTTCTATACGATCTTCTAGATAACTCATTTTGATGTTTTCTTAAAGCTCATTTGATGCAAGCTCCTGCTCCATCATGCTCACCTTTTCCATGCCCAATCTCAAAATAACTCCAAACATGTGGTATTTTGTAGAATTTATGATATCTACAAAGTGCATAGAATGGCTGTGAAGATTTGAATTGTGTTGCACATCCATCTGACCATACAAAATGCTTTTCAAATTTTACCCCCTACTTCTCAAATTCTCAAAAAAAATTGTAAAGCAATGTTGGACAAAAAGTGTCATGTTTTTTATCATCACTAATATAAAAGTGATATTCTTTCTTTATGGCTCATTCTTCATCTGTACTCTCAACACCATCCAATTCTAATTGTGCATGTTGATAACACACATGAACCATAATAGTGATATGCTTTGAAAAGTAATAATCTGATTGAATCTCCTTTTGATGTACAAAGGAGCAATTTTCTGCAAAGTCGACTACTGATAGAATTGTTCCAAATGGGAAAGTATCTCTCAATGTTTGGAATTGTCGTACTTGCCACTTAGAAAAAAAGGAATGTTGTATGTATGGTTGTGTCAATTTTTGAAAATCTTCCATAAATTTTCCAATAGGAATCTCCTCTTCTACATAGTTCAACCTTATGGATTCTTTCCCAAAATTTGTTTGCAACTTTACATACTTGTACCTGTGTGAGTAAAATATGTGAATAAACTTAATAAACCACACAATGAATGAAATATTACATTAGAGAATTCAAATAACAATCTAATCAAATTGAAACAAATAAAATCTCTAAAAATAGTACTTACCTCTTGCAATTTACTGTCTTTGTTAGGTCATTATGCTCATTTCTTGAATGAAATTTAGCCAAATTTCCACATATCTCACAATTTATTTTTATGCAGTTTATTTGAGGTCCATTTTCATGATCACATAAAATAGCCTTTATGAACAAACTTGCCTGTTTAGGAGGTGCATTTTGAAACCCACAAATTTCTTCTCTCATCTTTCGAAACACTTGATAGTAGAGATCAAATTCAATATGATAACGACAACAAGTTTCAAAAAAATTATTTATCTGAACATAATATGGCTTTAATCTTTGAAATATTGTTTGCCCAATCTTTATATGAGGATATGTATTACAAAAGTTCATATACATCTCAAATTGTGTTATGTCTAGCCAATGTTTGATATGATTTTCATAAATACTAGGCCCAATCCTGTGTCTCATAACATCTCTAGTATTTGATGATGGACGAGTCTGATCATGCCAAAAACTTGAGATCAAGTTCCTAACAACATCTTCAATCCTGTCAAAATGGGGAGCTCTACACTTAATTTCCCAATTTCCTTCTGAACTCTCATCCAAAAATTTTCTTTTTTTTCTCATATTTTAGTAATGTGGTTCTACTATAGCCAAATTTAGTTGAAAGTGCAAACAATTTTCTTTTTCTTGCTATATCTTGATGTGCAATAGATGTCAACATCACCCTTCTTGTAGTGGCTTTATCCACTGATCGAGATCCTTTCCCAATGGAATCTAAACCCTTTTTAACATTTTGAGCAATATCCTTTTGTAATCCCATGTGTTTCTTCTTATTTGATGCCGAATGTACACCCAACAATTGTAATGACTCTTTCAACTCATTACGAAGAAGTAAACGTGATAACAATTGGGTTTTTTCAAGTGTATCAAGATGATTGAAATGATGATTGATTATTCCATTTACAAATTTAGTCATTGACCTCTTTGTCTTATTATAAGCCTGGTTGGCATAACATTTCATCATATAAGCAAAGATCATCAAATTTTGAATACTAAAGATCATCATATAAGTGTAAGGAAAGCAGAGGTGTGGAAGCAACTTTCCTAACGTCAAAGCCATAGGGAAGAATGCAGGCAATACTTTTAATTTTCAAATTACAATCCAATTAAGACACACATGAAAGATTTACAGAAACAGAGATAGTACACAAAGACAATGAACAATAGATTTACGTGGGAAAACCCTTTCGAGAAAAAACCCACCACACCAAGTTGAATCTCTTTGTATTACAGTAACAAACAATTACATACAATGCAGAGATACAACTCTCTGGTATCAGTTCATAGTAGCTTCATTCACTGTTCAATCTCTTTTTAGAAATTCTCTCTCAACAATCTGATCCTTTTTCATTCTCAGAATTGATCTCCTTTTATCTTATCACATTTTGATTTTTGTCTTATGTTCATCCTTATCCACCATTGCCCCATCGTAGAAAGTTTCCTCTTGAGCGTTGACTTTTCCCTGCATACAATTCAGCTCTAGCGTTGCAACTGTTGCAAAAATCTAACTGCCATCCATTTGAAATTCGCTTCCTCTGATTGGTCCACGAGGCTCCACATAGGATGGTCAAACAGTCAAGGGCATTCAACCTATGTTGGCATGTCGGTGAGACACTAACCGTGTGTCCCCAATGCCAACATAGCCAATATTCGATATCGGCGTAGGTTCCAACAGTTGGCAAGATGACATAGCGAACGCCATGAGTCATATTGACACCACCAACATCCATCGTATTTCTATCGGCAAGACTCATACCGATGCTCACAAGTCACATCGATTTCAACTTTTCCATCGGCAAGACTTTTCCGTTCGCCAAGAGGTTTCGTCGAGTCTCCTCAAGTTTCACTGAAGCACCTGACAGTCGGTAAGACATTCGTCTTTCACCAAGACTTCACTCTGAGCAAACATGTCTTACCAAGTCAGCAAGACTTTTGTCTTTCGCTGAGACCTCACATCAAGCAACCAAGTCTTACCGAGTCGACAAGACTTATGTCTTTCACCGAGACCTCACACCGAGCACTCATGTCTTACTGAGTCGGCAAGACATTTGACCTTCACCAAGACCTTTGACCAAGCGAACATGTCATACCGAAGATTATTGGTGAGACTCTCCATCGGTCACCAAGACTTCATACCAAAATCTTTGAGTCATCGCGAAGACCACAAGTGTATCCCTATCGGCAAGACCTTCCATTGTCACTGGGACTTCATACCGAGCGATCAAGTCACCCCAAAGACACCAGTCACTGTGAGTCTTCGCGAAGCCCAATAAGAACCTACTATCGGCTAGAGGTCTCCATTTGACAAAAGGTCACAGTGAATGCTTCTTGTCATAGTGATAGTTCATTCAGCAAGACACCAACCTTGTCTCAGCAACTTGGAACATTTCAAAGGATTCAGAACAGTTAGTCGGCCAGACATCAATAATGTCACACTGACTTTTCCTTCAAGGAGTTACATGTCAGTATGGATTGAGGCAAATATTCCAACAATCTCCCACTTGACGAAGACCTTACTAACAACTCCATAGCATAATAAAACTACTGAAATTCATGGGCCAAGAGGCCCATCGAACTAGCACACCACCTGTATTTGTCTATGCTAACAGGCTTCGTTAATGCATCTGCAACATTTTCCAGAGTATCCACTTTCTCCAAAGAGACCTTCCCATCTTCCACCATATCTCGTACAAAGTGATATTGTAAATCTATATGTTTTTTCCTGGGATGGAAAGTAGGATTCTTTACCAAACATATAGCACTCTTACTGTCATAGTAAATAATAATTTTTCCTACATCAAAACCAATGTTAGAACACAAACATTTTAACCAGATTGCTTCTTTACAGGCATGTGTAGCTGCCATGTATTCTGCCTCTATAGTGGACAAAGTGACTACAACCTACCGCTTGCTCATCCAACTCACTGCACCACCATTCATCATGAAAATATATCCACTGGTGGATCTCCTTCTGTCAATATCCCCTACCCCATCAGAATCCACATAACCTCAAATACTGAGAGTCCTCTGTGATTCAACCAAGTTACCATGGTAACACAAAGCATAGTCTGAAGTGCCCTTCAGATATCTAAACACTCTCTTCACAACATCCCAATGTGTCTGTAGACATCAAAAAATTGTCCTCTTACGATACCTTGTCACAACATCGCATCATTTAGACATCTTGTATCATGTTTTTCCCTAGGGACCCATGTCATCATCTAATTAGTTAAATAAATCTTATTTATTTGACTAATTTCATTTATTCCCTTCCTATGCATAATTCATCAATTCCTTTAATGTTAATTAAATAATTTATATTATTTAATTAATTAAATCATTTTCATCCATTTCTCTAATGTTAATTAAATAATTTATATTATTTAATTAATTAAATCATTTCCATCCATTTCTCTAATTTAATTAATTAAATCATTTCTATTATTTAATTAATGAAATCATAAATCCAACACTAATTAAATAAATCAAATATTTATTTAATTAATAAAATCTTAAAAATATCTTCTCGCTTTCTTTCCAAATTTGAACTCATGTGTATCTAATTAATTTATTTAATTAGATAATTCATCAATTATCCTCCTCATCTTTTTCAGGATTTATTTCCTTTGAAAGAGAATCAAAAATTTTCTATTTTTTTTCACATCTTATCTTATCTTGTTTTAATTCCTTTAAAACAATAAATCAAAATCTTTCTATCTTTCGAAAATATTATCTCATCTCGTTGCATTTCCTCTTTTGACAAAAATCAAATCATTATCAATCTTATCAAATCTTATCTCTGTCCACATCGAAAATCTATAAATCAAACCTTTCACAAGCCATTTGGATCGAATCTTCTTCTAGCATCTTCATTCTATCAAAATCAATCTTCAATCATCATCTATCATCTTCATCAGGTTGTTATGCTACAGAATTGAGCAACCAACATTCCTCCAACAATCAACCTTCAAAATCTTGCATCCTTGTGCAGGTGGAGAAGAGCCATGAAGATCAATCAACACTAGTTTGAAAATTGGTTTGCAGTTTCTTTGTTTACTATTTTTATTTTCATTCTAGTTTGTGCTTCATGGTGCTTGATAGGATTTAATTTATTTATTTTCTTCAATGCATTAAAACTCTTTTGATTATCTACCTATCTACATTTTGGCACCCATCGTGGGGCCTTGCCCCATTTTTAACATTTATTTGTACGTTTTCTGACAGGATTTCGCGCTCTAGAATTTGACTTTCTGGTGAAAATTCTTATTTTAGCATATCTGAGGGTTTATGTAGTGCATACAAGGGTTTATGAAGTGCATACAAGGCTTTTAATGGTTTTTTTTTGTAGGTTTTATTGACTTTGTTTTGCAGATCTGTTAGTTTTTGGATAAAAACCCCAAGTTTTACCAATTTCTTCATATATTTTACACAGCTATGAATTTTTCTATCATCTCAAGAGGCTACAATAAAAAAATTGATGGTTTATCATCATTTTTGTAGGAGTTATTGTAATTTTATGTTTTTTCATAAAATTGATTTTTTGAACGCAAATCGATGAATTTTTCAGAACTCTTTACATTTTTGGAAATCTCTTTAAATTATAATTTGGGTGTATGTTTTTCAGATTTAATTTTGAGGTCAAATACAATGCGAAAAAATCTGATCTTCATTTTTTGTATGGTTTTCACAAATCCACGTTTCTGAGAGCAAAACAGAGAATTTTTCTAACTTCTTTATATTTCTGGAAAGCTCTCAGAAAATTAGTAGGGATCTCTTCTTTGAGTTTTCATTTTTCAGATCAATAAAATCATCAAATAATAAAATCTAATTCGGCTATGTTAAAAACATGTATCTGAAATCGCAATTTTCTGATGAGTTTGTTTTTTTTCTTTCTCTACATTATAATATTATTTTTTGATCTTGTAGATGATCATAAGGAGCTCTAGTAGCAGCAATATCACTCACAACAACAATTTGGAAAGCGAAAATAACAGGTGTACTTGTTTCATCCTTCATCTTTTAATCATTGTTTGTCACACATTTGGATTTGGGGTTCTTAAAACGAATCTTGTTTTTAATCACATATCAAAAATTGGGTCTAAAATTAACCACTGTCTTCCTACATATTTGATTTGGGATCTAAAAAGAACGAGTGCTTCATTGTCTTCTTCCACACATTTCATTTCTAAGAGAAATTAACCACTGTGGGTGTGAATCAAGTGTGTGTGTGATTACAAACACCTCACTTGGTTTGCTTTTTTCAAACCCTTTCTAAGAGGCCTGCTAGGGGATTTCATTACCCCTGGGGATGACCTCAATTGAAGTGTGAATCGAAAGACACGCTTGTTTGGAAGTTAAAAATTTTGTCACTCTTGGCTAAGCCCCAAAGAACTTTATACCTTTGGGAAGTGAAGGTGAAGGGTGGGTTACCCCTTTCTCCCGGCTGTGTGGCAAGATCCTTCTTTCAAATCATCCTTAGTCAACCTTGTTCAAACTAGTTTGAAACCTAATTGGCCATACCCACTTGACTAGTCATAGGGCTTGTTGATGTGTCTTCCATGTGTGCTTGTTTAATAATCATCATTACATTCTTCATATTTCAAAATTCAAACTTGCTTATGTGTCTTGCGTGAGTGATTCATGTGTGTGCATGTGTGATCATTCATTTAAACATTTCCAAATCAAGCTAAACACCAAACACATAAAGACAAGTCACTCTTCATGTTCTTCCAACACATCCATATCCAATCACTTTCATCCTAATCATTCTTCTTAGCCACATCCTATACATTTCATCCTAATCAATCAAGTCATCCAATCTAATCATTACACATCATCATCATCATCACCAACCCAGTCCTAGTCACCACTTGTCAAAATGGTCATAATAATAAACAAGCCCAATCCTAATCATAAGCCCAAAATCATAAACCAAGGGGGCTATCCATCTAGGTCAAATCATGAGACAAAACCTAAGTCTGAAGTCATAATTCAAGGAATTTATTTCTCTAGTTTGAATCATGAAAGAAAACCAAAACATAAAATCAAACTTCAAGGGGCTTCTCCTACCACCACTGATAATTGCATGAATGATGTTACATACTTTGAGGAACAAATTGATATGTGAGAGCTTACACACATGTGTGACACCATGCCCACATTCAAAAACAAAGTCCTAGCATCCCAACTTCAAAACCTCCTTTAAACACTTCACCGAATACCCCAACTCCTAGACCACCAAACCATACAAAGCCTTCAAACCCTCTTCCAAAATTTTCAAAAAATTAAATCACCTCAAATCCAACACCTCCTAGCTCAAGCCAATCAATTCATGGCCACTTGTCAAGTCCAATAACCACAATGTCATCCCCTATCCATTCATTGTCACCCTTCCACCTCATACCAATCTAATCCATCCGCTTCTTCACATGTCAATGCCACATCAACCTATCAAGCCACATCATGACAAACACATGTGACTCTAAGTTCTACCTTGCAACAAGGCCAAACTTCCTCAAGTCTTAATTCCACCTTCGACAAGGGGAATACCAATCTAGCACATGCACCCTATAACTTTATCATACCATACTCCAATCAAAATCAAAACCCTAATCCAACATCTTCCACCCCTACACCTCCAAGGGATGTAACCCAAGGGCTACAAGCAAGGAATCAACTATCACCATGTCATTCAACACATATACTTGAACATACAAAAGAGTCATCAAACATCATGCCAAGTCCTTCAAGCCAAACATGTCATCCACAACCCCTTGAGCCAATTCTAGAGTCTCCCCTCGTAAGTCCAAGTCACCCTCTATCATGCTCCTATGTTGTTAACCATCAAGAACATGACAAGTCTCTCCATGGTAAATCCCCTTCCTCCTCCATTTTGATAAGTCATGAGGTATTTCAAGAGCACAATCCTAAACATGCAGAAACATTACCCCCTCATCCACATAAAGATCAACACCCTCCCAATGATTCCATTCATCACATACCTAATATTGTTCATGATCAATATTCTATCTTTGATCAAGACCCCTTTTATGATCAAGAAGACCATGATGATCCTCTTAGCCAACTTTATGCATTCCGTGGTCAAGAGCTTTCTACCTCACCCATCCATGATGCACAAACATCCACTTCCCTTGATGAGACATATGCCTCCCAAGCACACATAGAAGATCAAACAAATACATTGGATCTAAGTGAACACAATGCTAATCAAGATCCTAATGATTCCCCATCACCTATTATCGACCCCATTGCAAGTCTTCCATCATATCCTATTGGTATTTCCACCCTCATTCATGAATGTTCCTCCTTAGAACAACAAAAACCATTATATTCCCTTACGTCATTTTCTCCATCTAATAAGAAACTCGTGTCTAGTGTTCCACCTACACCTAGTCCTATTATCCATTGCACACTCCAAAACATGAACCACCAAAGTAAAGGTCTAGACCTTCATGAACAAGGTATTTTGGAGCCCATCCATGTCAAAGTCCCTCCATGCTCTTATGGCCTTGGACATACACCCCAAGGACAACCTAAAGATGTTGGTACTTCCTACATGCATCCTAAGTCCACTTTCCATCATGAAGCCTATCATACACCTAAAACATATGTTGCCATCCCTCCTCCATCATCTTATAAATGTCAAAAGCATGTGACCACACCCCTTCCACCATCCACTCTACCACCATTGCTTCCAACTCCTAATATCCCTCCATCCACTTTACCACCATTACTTCCAACACCTAATATCCCTACCATCCAATCCTTTTATCCATTTATCCATAAATACCCTAACATTCCTAATCATGACCAAAAAATGCACACATTGTATAAACATGAAGCTTCCACCCATTCCACCATACCCATGGGATTCAAAAGCAATAATTTCAATGCCTCCACCTATAAAGTACAAATTCTAAGGGTTCTCATGCCTTAGGACATCAATACAAAAATTCAAAGCAAAATACATCTAAAAAGCTATATAAGCCCATACCTCCAAAAGTAAAGGCCAAAACTAAATTGGTTTGGGTACCTAAGAAAAAGAAAGCAAGTTAAATGAGGCATCTACATCACAAAAATCCCAACCATCTACTTCCACCCTACATTCTCATTCCATTCAAAAGTCTCAAATTCCTAAGTCCCACAAGCCAAATAAAAATCATAAAAATACTAAGTCTATGTGGCTACCTAAAACACATCATCTATCACCTCCTAAGAAAACATCTTGTTGCTTCCTACACCTCATCCACATCAAAAGCTTCAACATTTATCACAGTGTGTGCAACCATTGGTCATGGTTCCCTTCCATTTCACAACAATTCCACATACCTCCATCTCCCCAGCCTTCACGCATTATCCTACATATCTCCCCCACCATCTTCCTATGGTCCATGCTTTTGCATAAACCTTTCATCCATCCTTTTTGCACAAGTCCTATTCAATCCACATCATCATCCACTATTCCCCATCCATTCTTGCATAAGCCTTTCATAATCTACCATCTACCTACTCCATCTCCCTTTCATGTCATCCCTTACCAACATCTATGAGCATAATAGCATTTGACATGGTCTATGCAATGACATCCATCCCTAGTGGGACTATTAGCTTTCATGCAACTAGACACTTGAGTCCCTCCTATCCATATTCCCCTTCTCCTATCCAAAAAGTCAAAAGTCAAAAATTCAAAAAAAGAAAAAAAAAAGTAAAGAGAAATCCCTTTGTCCAACGGTGAAAACTTGGTAAACAGGCACCCTAGATAAGTACCATGATGAAAACCTGGCAAACAGCATCATGTGTAGGTTGATCTTCTATGTCACTTACACTTGGGGGCATAATGTCTTATCTATCCAACCTATCATTTTCATGTCATATCATTTCCATCCTACCTACCATCTTGGCCATCATACATACCTATCATATCGAGTCCATTCATCCACCCTTCTCCTTTTGATCTTGATGAAGATATAGGAGAAAAATGTTGAAACATGTTTTTTGGGTATCTGTTGACATACCTCATCCTATCTAAACCAATCATATCATTATCCTATTGTCATAATCTTTGTCATGAAAAATCTTAAGTATTGTACCTAGAAAAGGGCATGTTATTCCTATGCGACATAGTCTTTGGAGATCACATCCTTACCCTCTTATGAGGTAGACATCCATCCCATTCACTATAACCTATCATTTCCATCCATTCATCTATCATGAGCCTTTTATCCCTTATCCCATCACCCACCCTTGCACCTAGACTTGGTTTTCCCGTTGTCATTGGTATCTAATACACAGGTTACTCAAATTTTCATCCTTTGACACCTCAAAACATTTCAAAAGTCCAAAAAAATAAAAACATTTCAAAATTCCAAAAAAAATCAAAACATTTCAAAAATCCAAAAAATTTAAAACATTTCAAAAATCCAAAAAAAAAAAATCAAAATATCCCCAAAAATACAAAAAAATCAAATATCCAACAAAATCCAAGCAATAAAATCAAACCACATCACTTCGTCTCATCAATCTAATCATTATCATCAAAATCATTCCAATCCAATCAATTCCTCAATCCAATCATTCAACCATTCAACCAAATCAATCATCTTCATCAAAACCATTGCATCTAATCAAATCAATCCAAGCCATAATCCAAATGCAAGTCAATCCTTAATCCATACCAATCAAGTTGATCAATCTTGTCAAATTATCCAATCACATCCTTTGGTCTTGATCATAATCTTGTCGTAAACCAAATCAACCAATCAATCAATCAATTATCATCATCCTTGTGTTGCTCTAGGGATATATCGCTTCCCAACAATGACAACACTATCATCATCATCAATCAATCAATCAATCAATGGTTTACAGCTTGACAGGGGCAATTCCTTGTTTTTTTTTTTGTATCATTTGTGCATGCTTGCTTGCTTGCTTGTGTGTGTTATCATTTTATCTTGCATTTGTATCAAATCCATATCATTCCAGTTAATATTCATATCTTGTGTATGTTGGAGTAGCTTTTTGCACTATCCTTTGCATCTAAGGTCACATCATACCTTGTGTGCATTAGGACTTTAATGCTCTAAGTCTACTTCCTCATACGTCTAGAGAAGGTTGTATTACGCTGGGGCATGAGACACATCGTCACCTTGGTCCTTATATCTTGGTGCATAATGTCTAGTGCTATATCAAACATCATGGTTGCTCACCTTCATTGCAGCATAACATATCATTCATCTCCTTTATCCACTTTCTATCTTGCATCATTCATCTTATCCCTCCCTTTATCATTTCATTTCGAGATCCTACCCATGTTTGTTCAACCCACCTATCCTCTTGAGGGGGCATCATCATTCCATCATAATCCTATCTTTATATCATTATCCATTTTTCCTCTATCCATACCTTAACTTCTTTGAAATGATGTTACTCAACACAAATATCATCTCAAACATCACTTCAAAGAGGGGAAAAATGTAGACATCAAAAAATTGTCCTCTTACGATACCTTGTCACAACATCGCATCATTTAGACATCTTGTATCATGTTTTTCCCTAGGGACCCATGTCATCATCTAATTAGTTAAATAAATCTTATTTATTTGACTAATTTCATTTATTCCCTTCCTATGCATAATTCATCAATTCCTCTAATGTTAATTAAATAATTTATATTATTTAATTAATTAAATCATTTCCATCCATTTCTCTAATTTAATTAATTAAATCATTTCTATTAATTCTTCTAATGTTATATTATTTAATTAATGAAATCATAAATCCAACATTAATTAAATAAATCAAATATTTATTTAATTAATAAAATCTTAAAAATATTTTCTCGCTTTCTTTCCAAATTTGAACTCATGTGTATCTAATTAATTTATTTAATTAGATAATTCATCAATTATCCTTCTCATCTTTTTCAGGATTTATTTCCTTTGAAAGAGAATCAAAATCTTTCTATTTTTTTCACATCTTATCTTATCTTGTTTTAATTCCTTTAAAACAATAAATCAAAATCTTTCTATCTTTCAAAAATATATCTCATCTCGTTGCATTTCCTCTTTTGACAAAAATCAAATCATTATCAATCTTATCAAATCTTATCTCTGTCTACATCGAAGATCTATAAATCAAACCTCTCACAAGCCATTTGGATCGAATCTTCTTCTAGCATCTTCATTCTGTCAAAATCAATCTTCAATCATCATCTATCATCTTCATCAGGTTGTTATGCTGCAGAATTGAGCAACCAACATTCCTCCAACAATCAACCTTCAAAATCTTGCATCCTTGTGCAGGTGGAGAAGAGCCATGAAGATCAATCAACACTAGTTTGAAAATTGGTTTGCAGTTTCTTTGTTTACTATTTTTATTTTCATTCTAGTTTGTGCTTCATGGTGCTTGATAGGATTTAATTTGTTTATTGTCTTCAATGCATTAAAACTCTTTTGAGTATCTACCTATCTACAGTGTCCTTCCAGGATTAGCCATAAACCGACTAAGAACTCCCACTGCTTGGGCAATGTCTGGCCTTGTACAAAACATTGCATACATTAGACTGCCAACAACACTAGCATATGGCACACTGGTCAAGTCTTCCATCTTAGTAGGAGATTTTGGACAATCCTCAATAGATAGCTTCATTCCCTGCATAACTAGAACAACTAGCTGCTTGCAATCAGTCATAAAAAATCTCTCTAGGACAGTCATGATATACTTACTCTGACTAAGCCAAAGTTTTCTATTCTTCCTTTCCCTGGTTATGTCCATTCCTAGAATATACCTCGCTACACCAAGATCTTTCATTTCGAACTTTGCAGACAACTGAGACTTAAGATCAAAAATCATTAACTTACTATTGCCTATGAATAGCATATCATCAACATAGAGAGCAATAATAAGGACTTGATCACTTTCAACTTTGTAATATACACAATGATCAGATTTTGTTCTTACAAATTCTAATGACAAAACAAAGTGTCAAACTTTTGGTACCACATTCTAGGAGACTGTTTTAACCCATACAAAGATTTCTTCAACTTGCAAACCAGTCTTTCTTTACCTTTTTCCACAAAGTGCTCCGCTGGGACATATAAATTTCTTTTCAAGATCACCATGAAGAAACATTGTCTTCACATCCATCTGTTCAATTTCTAAGTCATACGCTGCTGCAAGTGACAAAAGAAATCTAATAGATGTCAACTTAGCTACAGGAGAAAATATTTCTCCATAATCAATTCCCTCTACCTGAGAGTAACCTTTCGCAACCAGCCTCGCTTTATGTTTTTCCACACTGCCATCCAGACCTATTTTCTTTTTAAATACCCATTTGTAGCCCACATCTTTTCTGCCTTTAGGAAATGGAAACAAACTCCAGGTATCATTCTTTTCTAATGATGCCATCTCTTCATTCATGGCTTCCAACCAAGAGTTTGAATCAGACATTTTAAATGCCTCTTTCACAGTCCTAGGTTCATCAGTGCTAGAAATTAAAGCATAGGCACAAGTAGACTCTATCAAAGAAAACCCATAACTATCAGGTTTCTTTCTTTCACGAGTTGACCTCCTCACTGGCTGAGGCTGAGGTGGTTTTTCATCTTCTTCAGAACTTTCAGAACTACTTGAGCTCTCCTCAATATCAGGTACATTTTGATTTTTCAATTCCTCTTTATCTAGTGTCGGAGGAATTTCTGCTACATCCTTTTCATTTTTTGATTTCTTCTCTGACTGCAGATCTAATGTATAAGGCTTCAGCTCACGAAAGATAACGCTTTTGTTGTACAAAACCTTCTCAATCTCAAGATTCCAAAGCTTGTATCATTTTATGCCAGTACTATAGCCAATAAAAATACACTTTACAGCTTTGCTTTCCAACTTAGACCTTTTTTCAAATGACACATATGCATATGCCTCACAACCAAAGACACGAATATGTCTCAGAGAGGGCTTCTTTCTAGACCATGCTTCCAAAGGTGTCTTCTCAACAAGAGCAGAGTTAGGAGAATGATTTATCAACTAACATGCTATAGAGACTACTTCAACCCAGAACTTCTCCTCCAAGCTAGCACTGCTTAGCATACTTCGTGCTCTTTCCATTACTTTCCTATTGAACCTTTTAGCAACTCCATTTTGCTATGGAGTGTAAGGTGTAGTCTTATGTCTTTTAATCCCATGATCTTTACAATACCTTTCAAATTCATCTGAACAAAACTCATCGCCATTGTCAATCCTTAAACATTTTATTTTCCTACCAGTCTAATTTTCAACAAGGTTTTTAAATTTCTTAAACCGACTGAACACTTTTGGTTTGCTTCTCAAAAAATATACAAATGCTCTTCTTGAATAATCATCAATAAATGACAAATAGTATCTTGATTTAGACAAAGAAGGAACATTCACTGGACCAAACACATCAGAATGTATATAATCAAGCAAACTAGAAGATTTGTAGGACTGGAATAAAATGAAACACAGTGTTGTTTACCATATATGCAATGTTCACAAAATTTGAACTAAAGGTTAAAATCTTCAAGCCCTTCTACCAGGTTTTTATTTTTCAAGGTTTTTAAACCTTTCTCACCAATGTGGCCTAGCCTATGATGCCAGAGCATAGTCTTTTTTGCTGAAAGTTTAACCTCCATGGAGTTTACTCCATCAGGAACGTTTTCCTTTTTATCTTCATGAGTAGCCTTAAGTGACTTTGCAGAGACACTATTGCATTAGACAGCCAGTGCATCCAGCTTGTACAAGGTACCAATTCGAGCACCCCTAGCCAACACCATAGAGCCTCTAGTCATCTTGTAGCCATTTCCAGAGAACGTGACATGCACTCCAATATCACTTAGCTTACTTATCGAAAGTAAATTACTAGCCAGACCTGGTATATGCATCACATCATTGATTCCCTTCACTCTTCCATCAAGGAATTGAATTCTAACTCTTCCACAGCCAACAATTTCCAAAGATGAATCACTTGCCAAATACACCTTTCCACCATCATAGTTTTCATACTTCATGAACCAGTCTCTATGAGATGTCATGTGGAAAGATGCTCTAGAATCAATCAGCCAGATATCATCAGATGCCCGCGTAGCCAAAGCTGCAATGAAAGTATCTGCATCACTCTGAGAAGAATCATTGTCAGAAGAGGTCTTCTTCTTTTTCTCCTCCTTACAATCCTTTCAGACATGACCAAGTTGCCCGCAATTCCAGCACTTCACCTTGGACTTCTTGCCAGGAGACTTTGATCTCCCTTCTGATTTTGATCTAGATTTCTTGTCCTTCTTCTTGCCTTTTTCCTTTGATCTGCCTCTAACAACCAGAGCCTCCTTTGCCATCTCAAAAGATTTTCTTCTCATCTCTTCTGACAACAAAGAAGCAACAACATCTTCCATCTTGAAAATGGATGTCCTACTCCCAATAGCCATCACCAGATGATCCCAAGAATCTGGCAATGAACATAGCAGCAACATGCAGTGATCTTCATCTTCAATCTTCACACCAATAGATGTTAACAGAGCAATCAGCATGTTGAAAGCATTCAAGTGATCAGCAACCGATCCTTCCTCTTGCATTCTCAAAGAGTATAGCTTCTTCCTCAAGAACAATTTGTTCACCAAGGACTTGCCTTGATAAATAGATGCTAGTCTTTTCCACAAGGAAGATGTAGTCTTTTCTTCATGCACGTTTAGAAGAATAGATTCTTGCCAAATAGAGCCTTATGAGCCCTTAGACTTTCTATCTGTAAGGTCCCAATCCTCTTACTTCATGCCTTGAGGCATCATTCTAGACACAGCAAGCCATAGATCATGATCCACTAACAGATCTTCTATTTTGAGTTTCCACAACTCAAAATTGCTACCATTGAATTTCTCTATTTCCATCTTTCTGGATGTGCTCACCATCTTAATCTATAGTTAAATTATCAGACATTTAACAAACTCCCACTAAAAAAGAATTGACACAAAAAACCCAACCCACTCACAAGAATAACACAACTGGCCAAGCTCTGATACCACTTGTAAGGAAAGCAGAGGTGTGGAAGCAACTTTTCTAACGTCAAAACCACAGGGAAGAATGTAGATGGTACTTTTAATTTTCAAATTACAATCCAATTAAGACACACATGAAAGATTTATAGAAACATAGATAGTACACAAAGACAATGAACAACAGATTTACGTGGAAAAACCCTTTTGAGAAAAAACCCACCACACCAAGCTGAATCTCTTTGTATTACAGTAACAAACAATTACATACAATGGAGAGATACAACTCTCTGGTATCAGTTCACAGTAGCTTCATTCACTATTCAATCTCTTTTCAGAAATGCTCTCTCAACAATCCGATCCTTTTTCATTCTCTGAATTGATCTCCTTTTATCTTATCACATTCTGAATTTTGTCTTATGTTCATCCTTATCTGCTATTTCCCCATCGTAGAAAGTTTCCTCTTGAGCGTTGATTTTTTCCTACATGCAGTTTAGCTCCAGTGTCGCAACTGTTGCAAAAATCTAACTGCCATCCATTTGAAATTTGCTTCCTTTGATTGGTCCACAAGGCTCCACATAGGATGGTCAAACAGTCAAGGGCATTCAACCTATGTTGGCATGTCGGTGAGACACTAACCGTGTCTCCCCGATGCCAACACAGCCAACATTCGATATCGGCGTAGGTTCCACCAGTCAGCAAGACGAAATAGCGAATGCCATGAGTCATCCCAACACCACCAACATCCATCGTATTTCTATTGGCAAGAGATTTCTCATCGACAAGACTCATACCGATGCTCACAAGTCACATCGATTTCAACTTTGCCATCGGCAAGAATTTTCCGTTCACCAAGAGGTTTCGCCGAGTTGGGTATGTGCAGGATCATCATGGAAAAAATAGGCCCTTAAGTGGCAAAAAATTTAGAAAAATTAGTGTTAGGAAACTTGACGTAAAAGTTTGAATAAGTTATCTATATTATTTCAAAAATATGTAAGAATAGACTCTGTAGAAAATTGAATGTAGTTTCTAAACTACTAGGTTTATTTAAAAATAAATAAAATCTATTTAGTAAAAAATTGAAATTTCAATGTATTAGTACTTAAATTTCAGGGAAAAAATAAGTAGGTGTCTGTCTGACCACCCTAACCATAATAAAATTATAATATTTTTTTATAATATTTTATATATAAGTAGAGGACTCATGTCTAGATGTGATGCATATTTTTTGGCAATTTTTTTCCAAGTAAATAATTAATTATGAATTTTTATTACAACTTTTAAAAATATAAAACTCATATGTCGACCACCTTAACTTGGTCAAAACTTCATGAAATTTAATTTTTCTTTTTTAATCCTATAGTATGTAAAGCATAGAATGTGACACATGTTTGATTCAAAAATGTGATACCATTTGAAAGTTATAGATGTTTTTCAATTAGCCTATCGATCGGGACTTTATTCGTAATTCTAATAGAAAATGAATAATAATTATTTATTAAATTCAAATTAAAGCATAATTTATATTGGTGGAAATCTAGAATCTCCTCTAAAAACCCTTTTTGTTTCATCAATTTTGGGTAAAAAAAAATGTCGTCAACTACATACCCTACAAATAACCATAATATTGCCACTTTTTGGCCCATCATGATCCTGCACATACCCAGTCTCCTCAAGTTTCACCGAAGCACCTGACAATTGGCAAGACATTCATCTTTCGCTAGGACTTCACTCTGAGCAAACATGTCTTACCAAGTTGGCAAGACTTTTGTCTGTCGCCGAGACCTCACATCGAGCAACCAAGTCTTACCGAGTCAGCAAGACTTCTATCTTTCGCCGAGACCTCACACTGAGCACTCATGTCTTACTAAGTCGGCAAAATATTTGACCTTCGCCAAGACCTTTGACCGAGCGAACATGTCATACTGAAGACTATCGGCGAGACTCTCCATCGGTCGCCAAGACTTCATACCGAAGTCTTTGAGTCACCGCGAAGACCCGAAGTGTATCCCCATCGGCGAGACCTTCCATTGTCGTTGGGACTTCATACCAAGCGATCAAGTCACCCCGAAGACACTAATCAGTGTGAATCTCCCCAAAGCCCGATAAGAACCTACTATCTGCCAGAGGTCTCCATTCGACAAAAGGTCACAACGAATGCTTCTTGTCACAGCAATAGTTCATTCAGCAAGACACCGACCTTGTCTCAGCAACTTGGAACATTTCAAAGGATTCAGAACAGCTAGTCGGCCAAACATCAATATTTTCACACCAACTTTGCCTTCAAGGAGTTACATGTCAGTATGGATTGAGTCAAATATTCCAACAATAAGAAAATACATGTAGTAAAGATCATCGATCTAGTGCAAGGCCTAGTATGAATGTTGACTCCTAGTCGAACGACCATTTGAATGAGAACGGTCTTGCTCTGATGGATGTGTTGAGCCCTGCAAATAAAAATGTGTAGAAAATGTGTTAAATACATATAATTTATATTAAATAAATTTTATGAAATTTAGTTTTAAGAATGTACTTGTATATTTTTAAATATCTATCTAGATCTATGTGCATACATATGCATGTATATATACACGTGTATATATGCAAATTTAAAACTCACATGTCCACTGGCAACAGATTCATCCACAGAGTCACGTCGATGTACACGATCTAGAGGAACAAGGCTAGGAGTGAAATGGGGTATGTCCACCTACAATATATATACATATATCAGTACATGAATATCTCTAAGTTAAAACTAAAACTTAAAAATAATTAAGAAGGAATTAAAACATGCACATGCACACATACATGCACATCATCTGATATCGGATGACCTAAGTCCTCTGAAACAGACGCCTCCACCATATCAACTATATAGTCAAGCGACGAATCAACATCTACATCCCTCTGATCTATCCCATGTCATGCCATAAATGATGAGTGAAGAGGACTATGTAGGTGATATGGCATTGGTAATGACAAACCAAAACTAGTCAACATGTCAACAAAACCCATAGTCCATGTAGTTGCCGAATGATCTGTAGGTGGATCCTGATGTGCACTAGTGTTAGGCTAAGAGTGATGGGATCCTAGAACTGAATGACCTTCGCATCTCAAATGATCTCTAACATGATCTATATCGATCCCATTGTCTGATGCAATGTGGGCATATGCCTCCAATAGGTCCTCATCCAAACAATGCAGAGTCCTGTGTGCCATATCTCTTGTAAGTGCATCAAGCTGTGTAGGAGTAGGGATGTCGGCCACTATAAAAGGATCCATGGTAGTCCACTGTGCTAAAAATGGTGTGGATCGGGAATGTCTAGACATCAAATACTAGCCTACACGATCATCAGATATCCTAGTGGTGGCAGCCGCAATGTCACCTACAGTGTCAATTGCTTCCTTTTGGGAAGAAATGACAACCTCATCTGCTATGGGGGCTAGAGCTGGGGTGAGAGCAGGAGACCTCTCACCAACCAATACCCTAAACATTTGGGGTGGTCTATCTACTCAACGATAGGTGGCCTATCAGCAATCCTGCAATGCCTCTGACCAGCATATGCTGGAATGTCTAGATGGTTGACTTTGAGGCCCAAATGGACCTCAGCATACAACTGCTGAACAAAATATAATGGAATCTAGTAATTGTTTGGGTATAGACCATGTGTTGCGAGAAATCGTGTGTAGATCAATGAGGCCATAACATGATCAACACATCTAGTGACCTGGTATCCCCTAACCTTACACACATTTTGATAAAATGGAAAAGAAGTGGCTTTTATCATTCCTTTGGTCACACTATCCTATATTTTTTTAAGGGGAACATCACCATGTACTTCTTCCCGCATGTAGGAAAGAATAGCAGCTACTCTATCTAGGGAATATGCACTAGTCATGTCAAGTTCATCTTTTATTTTTTCTAGACTATGCAATATTAACATGCATGGTTCAGTATATATCCCTGGGTTTGCACCCTGTGCTAATGAATCTCTCAATTTTTTAATCTCATTAGTGTTATTTCCAAACAAATTTTCTGCAGGTGGAACATCTTCATTTTCCATGTTATATATGTATGTACACCTAAAGGAGCAATGAGACCTTGGTAAATAATATATCTAGATATAGAGAATATATTTATCTAAAACAGTTCTAATAATTCATCTATTCATCAATAATATTTTCATACCATTAACAAAAAAACATTCAACATCTATCTATTTTTTAATAATCAAAACATTCAAATTACTAGATTGCACACAAAACATAATCTAAAACAGTTCTAAATTTTATATTTACAAGTGTGCACTCTAGTACAAAATGTATCATTAAAGACTTAAAAAATATTGATAAAGGTTGCATCTAAGATTTATTTCCTACAACTAGTAATAAAGGGAAAGCATCATTACTTAACATTGGTGGTCATGTAAAATCAATTTAGTCATTATTAAAGGTACAAACAAGAGAAGAAAGTGAGAGAGATGATATAAGCTTGTAAATATGATTTCTAAATTATTGAAGCAATATTTTGATAAGGAGGAAACCAAAAAATTACAAATAAACCTCCTCATATCCATTATAAACAAAATATGATAGGAGGAAGGGACACATGCACATAATATTTATCATGAAAGTTACCATACACTGTACAAGAACATGATACTAAGGAACAAAGGTTTCTTATAAGTACACAACAAACCTAGATGAAGATTTAACCCTAGTACAAAAAGAAAGAAATAGCAAAAGAATAGGAGAAAATGACTTGATTTAATCTTTGTACATATTTTGTCTATTACCTCAAATCTTATAGATAATATAAAATCCACCATGTGAAAATATGGTTATATTTACTCATTTAAAGATAGTATTTAATAATTATTTTATCACTCTTATTTTTATAAATTTCTTGGATATTATAGTAAAATAAATTAACTCTTACATTTTTTAAAATTTAAAAGTTGCCTATACAAATTCCACAACTAGATATAATGGACTAGAGCTTTCTATAGTGATGCACAATGATCAATCCTTGATGTTCCAAATATTTGTGTGGGTATTTTACTTCATCCCACTATCTTCTTTAGTTTTCATGATCTAGGTGGGTATTCCTAACGAACCTAGGAATTATCCCTTGTTGACCCATCTTATTTCAAACTTTATTTTGTTGATGATATACTTGAAACTCTTATTTTTAAATTTTATGTAGTAATGAATACCTATAACACTTGGTGAAACTAACAAACCAACACTAAGATTGTTCCTCTTCCTTTATCTAATCCCAGTATTTCATGTTGACTTCTTGTATTCCTTTAAGAACACTAAAGAGTATAATAGTATAAAAGAACTTTAGTATATAATATTTCTCTTTGGGATATTATTTAAACTTCACCTTACTATCATGAGTTTCTTCATAATTCTATACAAAAGATCCATATTCCCTCTTCTACTAAGCCTATTGAAATAGTTTCCCAAATTGGGTGTATTATATACTAACATTATGGAGATTACATTTCTTCCATCTAAACTTCACTTCAATGTGGTTTAATAGAAGATTATTTATCTTCTAATCATTTTTGGTACTAAACCTATATGAGCATTAAGTATGTACATTGATTGAAAATGATTTTTTAATATTAATATTTGTAGTCATTAATTCCTAAAATTTGTATTTTTGTTTATACTTCTAATCTTACTCTTCCTGAATTTTCTATTAAAGGTTTTGTTATTATTCAATGAGATCCTTTGGGAACTATTATTTTCTTATCTAGAATCAAGCCCTATTTCACTTCACTTTTTATTCCATGTTATGATAGGAAATAAATGTCTTATTATAAACTCCTTCACGGAAAACCTTCGATTCATGCAATAGGGATTGTTCAATCTAATTAGATGTGTTAGCTCTCAAAAACGCAGGTTTGAACCATGAAAGGTTGTCAAGCTTTCACAACGTTTCAGGGTAACAGAACAAGGTTTGAAACAATAAAACCTTCTACTCTTCAAGTGCTGCAAGACCTAGGCAGGTGTACCTTTCTAAATAATGCACACTTATGATTTTCTTTCTGAAATGCTTTGTCCACAATGGCAAATGACAGCAAACAAATGAAATCAAACTTCATAACAATTTGCAGATCTAAATCCTAGAATGCTTAATTAACTGATAAAAGAGATTAAATGAATTCAAAATAATGAAATTGCAGAGACCAGTGCCTTGTTGGGTATATGGAGTCAAATGAAACAGAAGTGGGCAACTTATCTTGGTAGAAAATCAAATTGCAGGCATATGATCTGTTCATAACTTGTATAAACAATGCAAGATTATGACTATTGAGCTCTACTTTAATAATCCAGATGAATCTCCCTGATTACTATGATTACCGAAAGGATTTAATCCCTACTTGAGAAAACCAAATCAATTAACCACACAAATGCAGTAAATGTGCACAGATAAACCAAAAATAAACTTGTTACATCAATTTAAATAACCAGAGAGAATCAACATGGAGACAACTTCAGTAATGCTTTTCAATAAACTTGACATACAATTGAAACCAAAATAGAACTGCCACACAGCTGAATTTCATTGAAACCACCATTTGAAATCATGCACATAGTCTCTGAAAAGAGAAAATTATCCTACTGTAGCCATCTGACTACCTACTACTTTTATCTAAAATCTGATATATCTTATTACAATCTCGGGGCATATTTATAGCCAGCATTAGAAAATAAAACATAATGAAAATCCATGTCAGCCCAACACCAAATTTGGGAAAATCTCACATGTCGGCAGGCAACGGTTATCAAACATATACATGGCGGCCAACAACAATTGAATCTCTGTTTTATTCACCAACCATTCGCCAAGACAGCCTAGAAGGTATGCCGAAGGAAAAATAACGTCAACCATTGTTGCCCGAGTTCCCATGTGTTATCTGCCTTCGCCGTGACATACTTGGGTTGGTGAGATATCATATCGACCATATAGTCCTTTCCTCGAGCGTTCCTCCTTCTCTTCATATATCATTGTGACATTTTGACCTCGGGGTGACATTCTAGAGATTTCACCAAGCTTCACCAAAGACATCACTTTCTTTCAAGTCGCTATGATGCTCCAATTGTTATATCGAAGCCTAGGAGTAGCCCCATGCCCTTCTTACATTTTGGTATAGCCAACCACAATCACTAAGACACTACGTCGAAAGCCATTTGTCATACCGAAAGCATATCTTTTACCCTTTTGTTATGTCGTCGTAACCTTTTGCTTCTCTTGCCGAAGAGCACCTATCATGTGCATCGCTATAGCCACCATCCCTCGGCAAGACATTATAGAGAGTGACAACACTATACCAAAAGCCGAAGCACATCATAGATCACCAAGAGAAAGAGAAACATACACCGACAAAGGCTCACATTACATTCCATCAGAGAGACCCATATGTACTCGCTAAGACGTATACCGAAGGCACCTTAATTTCACCTAAAGATCAAATCCTCCATCACTGGTCGGCATAACAAGAAAGACTCATTATGACCATTCACTGAAACCAAAAACCTTTGCCGATACGAACACTTCCTGTCGCTGAAACAACATGCAAGATATGCTGAAAACCACCTATAAGAAAATCCAGTCGCCATAACAAAAGATAAGTCTTTCCGATAGGCAATATAGACTTATGAAAGCAGAAAACGTTCAATAGGTTGGGGAGACAATAGGAAACCTATGCCGATATGAACCAGAATGCAAAAAATGCATGACACAACAGATTCAAAGGGGAAATATGGCAAAATATGAGTGAAATATGCACATGGCAGGGCCAAATCAGGAAGCACATGAGTGAAATTATATGTAAACTCATTATATTTTTACAGTTCTAATAGTGGCTCTGTCTGGGGATGAATGATAGTTAGATCATTGCAAGGATCCAGAATCTTGGGTGAGCAGACCAGATGCAAAATGATGAACCAGTGAGTAGAAAGGAAATGGAAATGAAGGAATGAATGCAAACTGAATGCAAGATGGAGATGAATGCAAAGCCCTAAACTATTGTGCATGGAAAAGAATTTTAAAGAGGACAAGCAAGAGTTGTCCATGCACTAGCAACCCTTAATCCTCTGTGTTGCTTCATCTGTTCTGAGCTGTTAGAATCTAAAACTCAAACCAAGCTTTCCCCTATCAAACACCTGGTTTTGCATCAAGTTCATCAAATTCTTCTTGAAGATACTCATGCAATCTTTCCTGTCATTGTTATTGCAAGTTCTTAGAGTATCATCATGAATGGTTTGGCCCAAAATCCCTATACCGTCCTGTAATGAAAATTCTTCAACATTTTGGGACAGACCCTTGTTATTTTCAACATTCAAGATGCATGCATGTGAAATATAATATTCCTTATTATCTTCCTCATTGTTATGTATCATAAAGCATTCACTCAGCTATATAAAAATTTCACAATCAAAGTTCCCCTCTTGAGAAACAAAAGATTTTGTCAGACCAATATTATCTGAAACAAGCGAATCTGAAACCGTATGCACCTCTTCAATATCTCCATTCAGAGACAATACTGGATCATGACTCATGTTTTCAATGTTATGCATATGTGAAGCAATCAGATCTGGAACACTATCATCCTTGGTATGCAAGAAAATGTCTTCTTCACATGAATTAGAAAATTCAAAATCACATACATCTTCTTGAACAAACACATGCATTTGGCCAACTTCAAAGGCTTCACCATCAACTTGAGAAACGCACTGAGAGACATATGAATTATTGCACAAAAAATTTTCACTGTCGAAACAAATGCAAGCTAGACAAAGAACTTTAGGATCACCTTCATGCATATATCTCTGATATTCAAGAGTCAACAAATCTGAGATTTGCTCACAGCTGAGTAAACGAGCTTCCACATTTTCATGATTACAGTCATATTCATCACTTTTGTCATCATCAAAAAGAGGCCCAGGATCAAAAGAGAATGAAAAATAACCAGCATAGTAACTTGTTCCATAACTTGACACATCACTTTGTTTATGTAAAAATACCTTTTGTTCAACATCAAATGGATCTGAAAATACCTGAAATTCATTCTTGGGAAAATCTTTGCAAAACATTATCTGATCCTCTTTTAAAACTTCATCATGCAATAGGCCTAAAAATTGGAAACCACTCTCAAATTTACAAACCTCCTCTTCACCGAATGTATCTTTGTAGCTTTCAACTGCAGTTGGAGGCATTGCATATTCAATATCAATATTTCCCATTGCCTCTTCATCTTGATCTTCATAAGAGGTAGAAGAATCCTCTTGCTGCATATCAAAATCTACAGGTGTATCTTCAAAATCTGAATGTTCATTGGATCCCTCATAACACACATTGTTCTCCCTATCACAATTTGTTATGCAAGAGAGATATCTTGTACCTTCATCTTCATTATGCAAGCTATCACAGGAATCATACTGACTTGCACATATCCCATCTTCTATTGGATGTATTGATTGATCAATTTCTCTATATTTATCATAAATACAATCATTGGAATACATATTGATAGTGTTCTCATACCTTTTCTTCTCCATGGCATTAATGAATTTATTCACTACATCAAAGGCACGTTGTCTTAATGATTTAGGCCAATAGGCTGATTTAGGCTCCCATGCTCTTACAAATTTCTCAACAAACATGGCCCTTGTTGGCCTATAATGAGAAGGTATATGCAAATAGATATCTATCATTGTATTGTATAGAGACCCCAAATCCTCCCCATCATACATCCTTATGTCAGAAAATGCTTCCAAGGGGGAAAATCTGGACTCTGATTCTGTGATTGAGTCCTGGCTTCAAGCATACTTGTCTTCTTCTGCTTCAAATTGTTGATTATGGCACAAATTTTGTTGCATGTTCTGATCAGTATCTCTATCTTCATCAATCATGTCACAATTATCTTCATATCTTTTCCTTTCTACAATATTAGCCCATTCAACCAGTTGATCTAGAAAAATTGGTTTGTATGACTCAGGCCAATATACTGGGTTTGGCTCATACACTTTCATGAACTGTAGAATGATGTCATACCTACTAGGTGGGAATCTAATAGGTATTTTCCTGCAAACATCTATCATTCTATGGAGCAAAGAGCGCCCAGATTCTCTTCTATATCTCCTTATACTAAGAAGGTCATCCAAAAGATTTTTGAAATATTCATTAGATTGTTGGTTTTGATACACACCATGTTGCAGATTCTGGCTGATATCTTCAGGTGAATTAGAATTGTGTTGCCCTTGACATTAATCACATTGACATTCTTGATAACTTGCCAATTGCATTTGACACTGATCACACTGACATTGTACTTGACACTGATCACACTGACATTCTTGATAACTCTCCAATCTTTGTCCAGGAGGGATTGGATAAGCATTTTCCTGCTTTGATGGCTGTGATGAATAAGTGCTTTGTTGTGCATGATATGCACTTCCACCACTATAAAAATTTCCAACTGTACTACCAGGCATATGAGGGGCCCAGTACTTTCCTGCATTTGTGTATTCATTCATTCCATACACACATTCCATTCTTTAAATTTTTCAAAGTCACCACCTACTTTTCCAAAAAGTAGGAAAATAATTCTTTCTGATCTTCTCCCAGTGGAATCACCTTTTCTGAAAATTTTCAAATTACAACTTCTTCTTTAATGATTCTATATATGTTCTTCAACCGAATCTTCTGATGTATTCCCCAACGAATTCGCCAATTTGTTAAGTGTGTGACTCAGATGGGGAGTGCAAATGAAACAATTGTGAACCTTTGGTTAAAGACCAATTTTATAACTTTATTGACTTTATGGATGGATAGGAAGGAACCAGATTTTTTTATATTTGTCCCCAATAGAGTGGCCAATTTGTTAGCTCTAAAAAATGCAGGCAAGGATACATCAAGAGGTTTCCAATCTCTTGATACGTTTTAGGGTAACAGAACAAGGTTCGAAACAATCAAACCTTCTACTCTTCAGGTGCTGCTGGACCTAGGTGGGTGTACCTATATGAATAAAGTAGACTTAAGGTTGTATGACTTTGACTAAATTGATGGATCTATTACGATGGCACAAATGTAATAGATAAAAGCTTGCAAATTACTGCTACTCCTAATATTGAAACTGAGATATGGATGTTTGAATAATGTTTTATAAAATTCTAAAATGGAATTGGTGTGACCAGTGCCTATTTTTGTTGGGCTAATGGAGTCAAGAGGTAAATAATTTATGTGTTTCCCCTTTCTGGGTTAACTCTAGTTGCTAGGCATTTAGAGAATGAGGTTCTATGACTGGCATAAAACTTCACTAAATTTATGACTTGCATAAATTGTGCTAGAATATTTTCTTACCAGGCTCTTCTTCAATTATCCAAAAGAAATCCTTAAATCAATGTGATTTATCCAAAAGAATTTAAATCTGACTTGCAGACACCAATTGATTAATTCACACAAAATGGGAATACATTTCGATAAATCAGAGATATACTTGATATACTGATTTAAATGATTAAAAGACCTCAAGTTGGAGACAACCAGATAGAAATGTAAATAATTTCATCACAACAACTGAACACCAAGAAAGGATTTCACCAAATTTATGCATTCTTCTCCATTAAATAATTTGAAAGGATTTTACAATATACATCATGATATTTATTTCGGCAACAGTTCACCCTATCCAACTACCTAACCTACTTATTTCTCCTAAGTCTAATCTTCTTTTTGATACAATTTTACTTTATATATATACATTGCTATTTTAGGGTTACAACCCTTCATGACATCCATCTAGTGCAACTCTTCCTTTTGGCGCAACTATTTGTTTAATTGTTCTCGCCAAAATAAAATATTTTATTTAGTTGCCTTATCGGCAAATTAAATATTTTAATCTTCATCCTTGTGTCTTGGTGAATAATAATCATCATTTCGCAATACTTTTGAGATCTTAGCAATTTTTACTAATCCTTTTGTTAGAAAATCTCACTTATTCAATTTAATAAAATAATCCTTGGGTAAAATAATTACCCCCTCCATGACTCTTCAAAATATTTTAACTCCCTAGAGAATTTTTTACTCCTCAGTAAAAACATTTGTACTTTGAATAACCTCTCAGTGAAAAATCAAGATTGCAATTCTATTAAAATAATCATACCATGATTATTACTTTAAATCTCCGTTAATAGTTTTTACCCAATAAAATTCACCTTACTTGTAATAATAATTTATTCACTCTTGTAATTCTGTTGGTGAAAAATATTCTAATTTATTTTGTTTGATTGAAATATTTCGCCCCATTTAAATCATTCCTTTGGGTAAAATAATTATATATCTAGTTGGTGAAAATATCTCAACTCCCCGTGCAAATATTTTATAAATTTTACCCAATATGCTTTTGTGGGTAAAATAATTGTTTACCTTATAACCCCTTAGTAAAAACATGAATTTTATATTCTTCAAAATAATATCTTCATCGGCGTAACATATCCACTTCGAGGAGACTTACTCTGACCTCCCTTCTCTTGCCGATAATTTTCTTCATCGTTTATTTATTTTCCAAATATTTTACAAAGTTTCAACTTTATAAAACATTGAAATATTTAGGGTTTTGAAAACATCCATATTCATTTTAAAACATACCCAATGTTTTAAAATATGTCATTTGAACTTTAGAACTTAAAAACAATTTTTCAATTTCAACTGGAGAGCAAACAAATTAATTTCACTGTAGGCACACGGAGCATCCTAGAGCCATGAAAATTTGTAAGGGACTGTGATCAATTATTTCGGAAGTTGGTTTCTCATGGATTTTGAGCAGCTCACTAAATCGAAGTACTTCCTTTGTAAATTGGCCTGCGGGAGCATGTAGTGGGAAAAATAAAAAATTTAATTAATGCACCAAATGACCTCAGAAATAAAAGAATTTGAAATTTGAGATATTTGAGGCCAAAAAACCAATTGGGTCATCCTTAGAATTTCAAATTTTGCAACTTTTTTGGAGCGCCAAATCTAGCCTTGGGCAATCGCAAAACAATTAAAAAGCATACCAGAACTCCTCCAACGACCATGAAAATGCACATACATGTTGAGTTGTGATAGGAGAATATGCTCATAAAGTGGTTTGGCGTGAAGTAGTGGGAAATGAAAACTATAAATCCCCAAAGTTGCTTACTTGACATTTTCTGAAAATTACCACTGTCAAATTCAATTAAAACGTTCCATTTGCCCCTTTTGAAAAAATATCAAATGTGATCTTGGGAAGCTATAAGTTTGGATATTAGCTCATTTAGGCATGATGAACATGTGTGCAAGAGGTTTTTTCACCAATTATCTCCGTTCATGAAATATCAACCACCAAAGTTGACCATTTTGTAGCTATTCTAGAAATGTAGTTTTCAAACTGTGTAAAATCCATTTGGATTTGATCTTGGAAAAATATCAAATGATTCCCTAGAGACCTGAAAATTTTCATGGAGGTAGAATTTGGTGTAGAGAATTGAAGGAACCAATCAGTTTTCCATTATCATCATTCATTTGCTTAATATTCACCCTCAAAGTTGACCATTTTAACAAATTTCAATGTGCTGACAGCAGATTTTCTCAAAAACCATTAAACGTGGCCTTCTGAAACTTTGTCAAAATTGATCGGATGAAGCTGAAAACTGGCATGCATACTCCCATATGGTAGATGAACATGTCTGAAAAGTGGTTTGGCATAAAAAGGAACAAATCCAAAGTTATGATTTTTCAAAATGAGCTACATAAGCAGATTTTTCAACTTTATTTCTGAGTGTTAAAATCAATTTTTTGAATATGGGAACCTAAAATTTGCATAAAACTTTATCCTCCAATAGTCCCTTATAATCAGGGAGATTCATCTGGAAACCACTCTCAAATTTACAAACCTCCTCTTCACCGAATGTATCTTTGTAGCTTTCAACTGTAGTTGGAGGCATTGCATATTCAATATCAATATTTCCCATTGCCTCTTCATCCTGATCTTCATAAGAGGTAGAAGAATCCTCTTGCTGCATATCAAAATCTACAGGTGTATCTTCAAAATCTGAATGTTCATTGGATCCCTCATAACACACACTGCTCTCCCTATCACAATCTGTTATGCAAGAGAGATATCTTGTACCTTCATCTTCATTATGCAAGCTATCACAGGAATCATACTGACTTGCACATATCCCATCTTCTATTGGATGCATTGATTGATCAATTTCTCTATATTTATCATAAATACAATCATTGGAATTCATATTGATAGTGTTCTCATACCTTTTATTCTCCATGGCATCAATGAATTTATTCACTACATCAAAGGCACGTTGTCTTAATGATTCAGGCCAATAGGCTGATTCAGGCTCCCATGCTCTTACAAATTTCTCAACAAACATGGCCATTGTTGGCCTATAATGAGAAGGTATTTACAAACACATATCTTTCATTCTATTGTACAGAGACCCCAAATCCTCCCCATCATACATCCTTATGTTAGGAAATGCTTCCAAGGGGGAAAATTTGCACTCTGATTCTATGATTGAGTCCTGGCTTTGAGCATACTCATCTTCTTCTGCTTCAAATTGTTGATTATGGCACAAATTTTGCTGCATGTTCTGATCAGTATCTCTATCTTCATCAATCATGTCACAATTATCTTCATATCTTTTCCTTTCTACAATATCAGCCCATTCAACTAGTTGATCTAGAAAAATTGGTTTGTATGACTCAGGCCAATATACTGGGTTTGGCTCATACACTTTCATGAACTGTAGAATGATGTCAGACCTACTAGGTGGGAATCTAATAGGTATTTTCCTACAAACATCTATCATTATGTGGAGCAAAGAGTGCCCAGATTCTCCTCTATATCTCCTTATACTAAGAAGGTCATCCAAAAGATTTTTGAAATATTCATCAGATTGTTGGTTTTGATACATACCATGTTGCAGATTCTGGCTGATATCTTCAGGTGAATTAGAATTGTGTTTCCCTTGACATTGATCACATTGACATTATTGATAACTTGCCAATTGCATTTGACACTGATCACACTGACATTGTACTTGACACTGATCACACTGACATTCTTGATAAGTATCCAATCTTTGTCCAGGAGGGACTGGATAAGAAGTCCCTCCTGGACAAAGATTGGAGAGTTATCAAGAATGTCAGTGTGATCATTGTCAAGTACAATGTCAGTGTGATCAGTGTCAAATGCAATTGGCAAGTTATCAAGAATGTCAATGTGAGTTAACAAATCTAAGATTTTCTCACAGCTGAGTAAACAAGCTTCCACATTTTCACTATTACAGTCATATTCATCAAATTTGTCATCATCAGAAAGAGGCCCAGGATCAAAAGAGAATGAAAAATAACCAGCACAGTCACTTGTTCCATAACTTGACACATCACTTTGTTTATCTAAAAATACCTTTTGCTCAACATCAAATGGATATGAAAATACCTGAAATTCATTCTGGGGAAAATCTTTGCAAAACATTATCTGATCCTCTTTTAAAACTTCATCATGCAATAGGCCTAAAAATTGGAAACCACTCTCAAATTTATAAACCTCCTCTTCACCAAATGTATCTTTGTAGCTTTCAAGTGCAGTTGGAGGCATTGCATATTCAATATCAATATTTCCCATTGCCTCTTCATCCTGATCTTCATAAGAGGTAGAAGAATCCTCTTGCTGCATATCAAAATCTACAGGTGTATCTTCAAAATTTGAATGTTCATTGGATCCCTCATAACACACACTGCTCTCCCTATCACAATCTATTAT
>VDFB02350117.1:58772-85197 GCA_007258455.2 Sequoia sempervirens
AAGAACACAAAGATGAAGAGTTAAAATATTAATTTTCCAAAAAGGAAACTAATTAAATATTTTATTTTGCTGAGAACAATTAAACAAAGAGTTATGCCAAAAGGAAGAGTTGCACTAGATGGATGTCATGAAGGGTTGTAACCCTAATATAGCAATGTATATATACAAAGTAAAATTGTATCAAACAAAGGAGATTAGATTTAGGAGAAATAAGTAGTAGGTTAGATAGTTTGTAGTTTGAACAGTTGCTGAAATAAAACATCATGATATGTATTGTAAGATCTTTTAAAATTATATAATGGAGAAGAATGTATTCATCTGGTGATCCAATTATGGTGTCAATTGTTTGTCAAATTTATTGAAAACATTATCTAGTTGTCTCCAAGGTTGTCATCTCCTAATTATCTCAATTGAAATATCAAGGATATTCTTCAATTTATCAAATCACATTTGTTGCTCTTGTGTGGTTCAATTAATTGGTTCTTGCAAAATAGGATTAAATCCTTTTGATTAACCATAGTAATTTGGAAAAGGACATTTGGATCATTAAGAAGAAATTGGTAATTACACTTTTGCATGTTTACACAAACTGTAAACAGTCACAAGTGCCAAGCAATTTGAATTATAGCCATTAAGTAAGTCACCCATTATACAAATCTCGACTCCATTAGCCCAACAGAAGTAGGCACTAGTCACACTACTCATATCTTAGAATTTCATGAAACCTTATTAAACCATCCACATTTCAAATTCAATATTAGGAGTAGGAATAGTTAGCAAGCTTTCATCTATTACATTTGTGCCATTGTAATAAATCCATCAATTCAGTCAAGTCATACAAACTTAAGTTTGCATTATTCACATAGGTACACCTGCCTAGGTCTAAATCATTTGGCCTTGTCTATTACCCTAAAATATACCAAGAGATTAGCAACCTCTTGAGGTATTTTACCTGCCTTTTTTAGAGCTAACAAATTGGCGACTCTACTGGGGACAAACATCAAAAAATCTGGTTCCAGCCTATCCATCCATAGAGTCAATACAGTTGTAAAATCGGTCTTTAACCAAAGGTTCACAATTGTTTCATTTGCACTCCCCATAAGTCACACACTTAACAAATTGGCGACTCTACTGGGGAATAACATCAGAAAATTTGGTTCCAGCCTTTCCATGTAAAGAGTCAATATAAATTTCACATTTGGAGTGAGGAGATTCTGCTGGGGAGAATAATAAATAATTTTAAAAGAATCATTTTCCTACTTTTGGAAAAGTAGGTAGCGACTCTGGTAAAAACTTGATGAAAAATGGATAGACAATCTAAAAATGATGAATATTTCAAAAATCTTTTGGATGCCTTTCTTGACATAAGGAGATATAGAGGAGAATCTGGGCATTCTTTGCTTTGCAGAATGATAGACATTTGTAGGAAAATACCTATTAAATTCCCACCTAGTAGGTATGAGATCATTCAACAGTTCATGAAAGTGTATGAGCCAAACCCAATTTATTGGCCTGAATCATGGATACCAGTTTCTCTTGATCAACTAGATGAATGGACTGATATTGTATATAGGAAAAAATATGGAGACAATGGTGAAATCACTAATGAGTATGAGGAAAATGAGAAGGAAATACATCTGGAAGATGAGACATGTGCAAGAGAAAATAATTCATGTGACAGCTTACATGAGGAGGATGAAGATATTGAAGATGTCTCTTGCATAACAGATTGTGACAGTGTATGTTATGAAGGATCTATTGAATATTCAGATGTTGATCTACAACAAGATGATTCTTGCAGTTTTGGTGATGATCAAGAAGAAGAAGCAATGGAAAAGGTGGATCCATTTGACAATGAGCAAACAATACCTCCAGCTACAAATAGGAACCATGAAGAGGAAGAAATTGGCATACTTGAAAATGGTTCCCAATTTTTTTCAAATCCATTATATGATGAGAAGATAAAAGAAGATCAGATGAGATTTTTCCAAGGTATGCCAAAAAATCAATTTTATGTATTTTCAAATCCACTTTATGTTGAAGATGAAATGTTTCTTGATAATCAAAGTGATGCACCAAGTTGTGAGAAAAATGAATATGAGATCAACACATCTGAGCTACCATTTTTTGATGATGAGAAGAATAAAGAACACAACAGTAGTATGGCGGATGATGAAGCATATTCACTCAATAGTGAGCAAATCTAAGATTTACTAGAAATGGAGTATAACAAATATACACATCAAGATTCAGAAAATTTATCTCTAGCATCAATTGATTCAAATATACATGATAATGGTTGTGTGGATCATAATTTTTTGTCACTACCAATTAGTGATATGCAAGAAGTAAAAGATCTTTCAGATTTGATTACTGCAAAAAATGTTGATATGATAGAATTCTCAAATTTACATAAAAAGCATTCTGATAATGAATTCTCAGTGCAGCCATGAGACTATTTTGCAGTACATAATAATGAACAAAATAATGAGAAATGTTGCACTAAATATGCATACACATTGTATGTTGAAGATGAAGAAGATTTATCACATGATGATGAAGAATACAAACAAAAGAATGGTGAAAGAAACCTGGGTCAAATTGCGCACAATAATTTTCTAAAAAAATTCAATGACAATTGCAGGGTTGATTGCATAAGTACTCTTAAAAAGAATTTGATGAAAACAAAACAAAGTAAAGTATTTGACAGGGGAAAATAAAGACAATTATTTTTGGTGGTCTTGAGCCATTAGCTGTGGTATGGTTTTTTAAAAAACCATATTAGTTCATGATAGAAAAGAATTTGAATTTGCTACTCAAAAGAAGAAATATTTGGTCTACTCTTCCAGTGATCTGGATTCTTGCAATGATCTCACAATCATACATCCCCAGACGGAGCCACTATTGGAGCCTAAAGTTCTATGCAAATTTTAGGTTCCCATATTCAAAAAGTTGATTTTAACACTCAAAAAAAAAGTTGAAAAATCTGCTTATGTAGCTCATTTTGAAAAATCATAACTTTGGATTTGTTCTTTTTTATGCCAAACCACTTTTCAGACATGTTCATCTACCATATGGGAGTATGCATGCCAGTTTTCAGCTTCATCCGATCAGTTTTGACAAAGTTTCAAAAGGCCAAGTTGAATGGTTTTTGAAAAAATCTGTTGTCAGCACATTGAAATCTGTTAAAATGGTCAACTTTGAGGATGAATAGTAAGCAAATGAATGATGATAATGGAAAAATGACTGGTTCCTTCAATTATCTACACCAAATTCTACCTCCATGAAAATTTTCAGGTCTCTTGGGAATCATTTGATATTTTTCCAAGATCAAATCCAAACGGATTTTACACAGTTTAAAGACTGCATTTCTAGAACAGCTACAAAATGGTCAACTTTGGTGGTTGATATTTCATGAACGGAGATAATTGGTAAAAAAACCTCTTGCACACATGTTCATCATGCCTAAATGAGCTAATATCCAAACTTATAGCTTCCCAAGATCACATTTGATATTTTTTCGAAAGGGGCAAATGGAACGTTTCAATTGAGTTTGACAGTGGTAATTTTTAGAAAATGTCAAGTAAGCAACTTTGGGGATTTATAGTTTTCATTTCCCACAACTTCACGCCAAACAACTTTATGAGCATATTCTCCTATCACAACTCAACATGTATATGCATTTTCATGGTCGTCGGAGGAGTTCTGGTATGTTTTTTTAATTGTTTTATGATTGCCCCAGGCTAGATTTGGCGCTCCAAAAAAGTTGCAAAATTTGAAATTCTAAGGATGACCCAGTTGGTTTTTTGGCCTCAAATATCTCAAATTTCAAATTCAATGATTTCCCAGGTCATTTGGTGCATTAATTTAAATTTTTATTTTTCCCACTACATGCTCCGACAGGCCGGTTTACAAAGGAAGTACTTCGATTTAGTGAGCTGCTCAAAATCCATCAGAAACCCACTTCCAAAATAATTGATCACAGTCCCTTACAAATTTTCATGGCTCTAGGATGCTCCGTGTGCCTACAGTGAAATTAATTTGTTTGCTCTCCAGTTGAAATTGAAAAATTGTTTTTAAGTTCTAAAGTTCAAATGACATATTTTAAAACATTGGGTATGTTTTAAAATGAATATGGATGTTTTCAAAACCCTAAATATTTCAATGTTTTATAAAGTTGAAACTTTGTAAAATATTTGGAAAATAAATAAACGATGAAGAAAATTATCGGCAAGAGAAGGGAGGTCGGAGTAAGTCTCCTCGAAGTGGATATGTTATGCCGATGAAGATATTATTTTGAAGAATATAAAATTCATGTTTTTACTAAGGGGTTATAAGGTAAACAATTATTTTACCCGCAAAAGCATATTGGGTAAAATTTATAAAATATTTGCACGGGGAGTTGAGATATTTTCACCAACTAGATATATAATTATTTTACCCAAAGGAATGATTTAAATGGGGTGAAATATTTCAATCAAACAAAATAAATTGGAATATTTTTCACCAACAAAATTACAAGAGTGAATAAATTATTATTACAAGAAAAGTGAATTTTATTGGGTAAAAACTATTAACGGAGATTTAAAGTAATAATCATGGTATGATTATTTTAATAGAATTGCAATCTTGATTTTTCACTGAGAGGTTATTCAAAGTACAAATGTTTTTACTGAGGAGTAAAAAATTCTCTAGGGAGTTAAAATCTTTTGAAGAGTCATGGAGGGGGTAATTATTTTACCCAAGGATTATTTTATTAAATTGAATAAGTGAGATTTTCTAGCAAAAGGATTAGTAAAAATTGCTAAGATCTCAAAAGTATTGCGAAATGATGATTAATATTCACCAAGACACAAGGATGAAGATTAAAATATTTAATTTTCCGATAAGGCAACTAATTAAATATTTTATTTTTCCGAGAACAATTAAAAGTTGTGCCAAAAGGAAGAGTTGCACTAGATGGATGTCATGAAAGGTTGTAACCCTAAAATAATGTATATATGTCAAATGAAATCAAATGAGGGAGGAAGATTTAGGAGAAATAAGTAGGTTAGGTAGTTGGATAGGGTGAACAGTTGCCGAAATAAAACATCATGATATGTATTTGTAAGATCTTTTAAAATTATATAATGGAGAAGAATGTATTCATCTGGTGATCCAATTATGGTGTCAATTGTTTGTCAAATTTATTGAAAACATTATCTGGTTGTCTCCAAGGTTGTCATTTCCTTATTATTTAAATTGAAATATCAAGGATATTCTTCAATTTATCAAAGCACATTTTGTTGCTCTTGTGTGGTTCAATTTATTGGTTCTTGCAAGATAGGATTAAATCCTTTTGATTAATCATAGTAATTTGGAAAAGGACATTTCGATCATTAAGAAGAACTTGGTAATTACACTTTTTCACGTTTACACAAGCTATAAACAGTCACAAGTGCTAAGCAATTTGAATTATAGCCATTAAGCAAGTCACCCATTATACAAATCTTGACTCCATTAGCCCAACAGAAGTAGGCACTGGTCACACTATTCATATCTTAGAATTTCATGAAACCTTATTAAACCATCCACATTTCAAATTCAATATTAGGAGTAGGAATAGTTAGCAAGCTTTCATCTATTACATTTGTGCCATTGTAATAGATCCATCAATTTAGTCAAGTCATACAACCTTAAGTCTGCATTATTCACATAGGTACACCCGCCTAGGTTTGGCAGCACCTGAAGCGTAGAAGGTCTAAACCATTTGGCCTTGTCTGTTACCCTAAAACGTACCAAGAGATTGGCAACCTCTTGAGGTATTCTTACCTGCATTTTTGAGAGCTATGAAGGTTCATGAAGGGCTGGATCAGAATAAGGACAAAGGGGAAGGCAATTAATGATTTGCTACATTGAGATTTGTGCTTCCCTATTATTTTGCCATGCATTGGTTCGAGTTGCATTGGAGATCCCAGGCTGACCTGAGAAGAAGTTCATGCATTAAATGCACATTTTATTCCATTTTGAATTTCTCTTGGCCGACTTGTTGTGCCTAATTTTTATTGTAAAAACCTATCTAGGCCAACATGTTTTGGGGGTTTTATAAATATGGCATTTTTCCTCTTTTTTAAGGGCTAGACATAAGAAGAATAGGTATAGATAAGTAGGGAAATAGTTGAAGCGAATTCAGTAGAACGATAGTTGTTCTCAAGCAAATATTGTAACAGAAAGCTGGAATTGCTGCTATAGTGGATAATTTGAAGCAAGTAATGACATTGTGATTTAGTGTCATACTTGTGTTATTTATCTGGCATGGTTATTGTTATTCTATCTTTAAAATTTCTTTGAGGAGATCTAGTATTTAAATGTTTATTATTAGATTTGATTTAATGATGTTTATGGTTTGATATTTGAGGTGTTGCAGTAATCCCTAGTCCATACTTTTCACAGCTAACTGATTGTTAGTTGATTTACAAAGTTAGCCTGGACTTTATATTCATTGTGCTTAGTTTAGTTATGAGGGTTTATTCATTTCAATTGCAATAGGGTTGTTTGAATGAATGTTCATGATTTGAAAATCTTAACACCTTAGAAGATTGTACTATTTCTATAAGATTGCAGATTTATCTAGGTTAAGTAGAAATCAGTTTTTGAGGGATTGGTCCATTTCGAGTGTTGATCATTTGCATTGTTAATCTTAGATTTAGTGTTAAGTTTAGAAATATCTTTGAAACCCTTATCTTTTGTTATTTCTTTGATTATTGGGTTAAATTTAGGATTGAAGTATCATTATATTGCTAGATCTGATAAATTGAGATTCAATATTTTGCTTGTAGTAAGGTCACATTGTGATTACCAACATTTTCACATATTATCTGAGTTGTTTATGCATTGTCAAGACCTGACATTAGAAACCTTGGGTTTATCTCTTGAGGCTTGCTGATAGAGATTTACCTTTCAAGAGAGATAGGATATTGCATCTTGTCTGAGTTGTGCATAAAACATCATCAACACCCTTCAACAAAGAGATTGGTAGAGTAATTGATAATGACAACCAACTGAGCATAGTGTTGTGTCCTACATAGCTAGAAATTTGTAATCCCACAATCTCGAACTAGCATGTAATACTAGATCACAGTGAATTGATAGTGGAGCCAAAGGTCATCACACTACTTTGGCCAAAGAGTTTTGTTCAGTATGTTCTATTGAGGGCCATCTATCACATACACTACTCAGGACTGATTTGACTTAAGGCCATCTTAAACTACTCATAGGTATTTCCTTCAATGGATAATCCTTCATCCCTAAGATAACCTATCACCTTTATAACCTACTTGGAATAACCTACTTAACAAGTAAGTACACAACCTCCCTCTCATACTGGTCATACCATCCTATAAGTAACACAAGCTTACTAGTTAAATCAATAACTTAGCTAGGTGTATCACATGTGCCACTTATGTTCAATCATAACTACTAATAACTATGATAAACACCCATCTCCTATTATGGAGTATTTAAAAGCACAACATAAAAATAGCATAAAAGCTTCAATTCTAAAGAAATTCTAATTCCTCTAAATGCACATACTGGAAAGATAAAAACCATACATGGAAAACACATCATTCATAAGTAAAATAACAAAGAAGAAGGTCCTCATGCATGTTTAACACTTTTCCAAATATTTGTCAGCAATGCAACCTTTTCCAAGAAAAGCAAGCTTGATAACAGCTTCTCTAGAATGTCACAAAGATCTCTAACTCTCTAGTTGATAGTTCACTTCACTCAAGTAACAACTCTCTCACAAATATAATAGATTTATTTCTCTCTTTCTCACAATAAAAATAAAGTAGGAAATAATACAGTAAAACGACTTGCAAGAGAAATGCAAAGATGTGTCCTCTCAAATGAAATGGCTCTGGTATTTATAGAGCAACTTGGTAAATTCTTAGCCTAAATTTTATGCATGATAATGGACAACAAACTCCATGTAAAGAAACACATGAAACTCAACAAAAATTTGGTGATCAAACTAGCTTATACTCAGCAAGAACTTCAGCAGACCGATTTACAAAATTTCCAGCAAACAAAGACTCATTCAAATTTGCATATGCTCAATTCATATTAACTTAAGAAAAATATATATACAATAATTGGGTTTCCAGAGGTGGCACCAAATTCATCCAAACTCCTGGCTTGTTGGTGCGGTTTCTTTTCCATCAAAACCAGTCAACTTCCAATTCGCAACAGCAAGCAGTCATTGACTGGGCTTGGTAATGAGTCTACTAAGTCATTAAATACGTTGGAAAATTCATTGAAAAATATATTAAACATGGCATAAATGTTTACTAAGTCAAAGTTAATCTCTTTCAAATGCATCAACCAAGTCCATGCTTGTATCGACGTAAGACAACAACTCAAAATGCATTACATATGTTTCATAATGTGTGACATTGTGAGTGAGACTTGGCTTCACAAAACAAACATTTAAGCATCTTTCATTCGGCTTCCAAAATCATAGCCATTATCGATTATAATCGACCTTTATAAATCATATTCATTATTGACTATAATCGACCTCCAATATCTTAGTCATTATCAACTATAATCAGCCTTTATAAATTGTCTTTTATTAAAGTAAATGATAGTCGATAAATAATATATATAATATGTTTAAATATATATTATTATTATACATATATATAATATATCATATACATATATATATAAATACCATTTATATATATATATATATATATATGTATATATATACATATATATATATAACATTAATATATATTTACATATATATATATATATCATAAACTATCAATGCAAATATTTATATAATATTTAGACAAGTATACATTCAATATATAAGTATAAATGAATATAGTCAAGATAGTATTTGCATACAATCATAATATATTGAATGTATGCATATATAAATATACATATTTATAAAAGTATATGCCTCTATGTACACGTATATGTAGGTATATCTATATCAATGCATCCATATGAGTGTGTCCATCTACCAACGTACATGTGTATCGATACACATATACATATGGATATGTCTATATACCATACATATATATATGTATGTATGTTCATAGTTGATTCACATATAGCCATTCACAATTACCATCATATTGATAATTATTTATGTGTAGTACCTCTATACATGTGCATATAATTTCGTTAGATCCCATTGACATGTATGTGCATATATATGCACTTACTCTACATATGTCCCACCTATCAATATAATTGTAATAGTACAAGAAAGATCTCTAAAGCTCAATCAGATAACATCACCCAATAATGCATGAAGTAGTAAACAAGACTCTATCAATTCAGACATATCGACTAAGGATGACTTACCAACTACGCACAACTGACTTAATCATTCTAATGTGGTGTGTGTATGCTCAAATAGTTTACGTTACCAGTTACCCAAACAAGATCTTCTCCCGAGTGATACTTCCACTTCGCCTAGAGGAATGGAACATAGTCGATCGTTCACAACACATGTAGTATACATAAAACATCTCCAAAGTTAGAATAATAATTCAATAATCATCCATTCACATTAATGCGGTACTTTTCCATGAGATAACATCATATGATAAAAAGGTACAAGCACAATTTATTCATTTCTAGAATTCACTTTACATTCATATTTACCCTATGTAGTAATAGTAGATAGTAATTACAAAATTGGGGTGTAACAATTATTTTCATTATGTTGACTCTTAGCTACATGGTTTGGACTATTCTTTCAGAATCCTCCTTCTGTGAATGCACCAAGTGGTATTAGAGTGAGTTTTCAATTCTTGAAGGAATTCCTTGAGGTGAACAGATTGCTGACCTAAGGAAAACTACATTTTTTCCAACCAATCATCAATTGTGGGGAAGTTGAAACCCTTGTAGCCATATTGTCGAATTGAGGCAGTTGCAACAAATTCGAAGGGAGATATGCTACCAAGGAGAGTACCTACTATGCCGAATGTTGTTGGAAGAATGGATGAAATGTTGGAAATGATGTGTAAGATTTAAGTTTGATTGGATGTTGTTAAAGAAGACTGAAGGAAAAGCCTAAACCCTTGGAAAAATGATGAAAGTGATGATGAAGTAGATTGTGCGAACCAATTTGTAGATTCCCTAGGTGAAGAAAAAGAATTAGATCAAGTAAATATGTTGAAAGCTATATCAAAAATTGGGAAAAAAACTAGAGTTGAAATTCAAAATTACATGAGAAATTTAAATCATGAATTAGAATTGATTGATTGGATCAATGAAATGGAAGAATACTTTGAATATGAAGAAATTGAATATCCAGAGAGAGTCAGATTTGCAAAAAAAAATGAAAGGTCATGTTGCATTATGGTGGAAAGAAGTTCAATTAGACCGAAATAGAAGAGGTAAAGAAAGAATCATCAAATGGGATAGAGTGGTGACAAATTTGAAGAATCAATTCATATCAATAGATTATGAACTTGAAATGTTGAAAAGATTGCAGAATCTGAGAAAAAAAGAGAGATATGTGAAGGAGTATATTGAAGAATTCTACAAGATGATAATTAGGACCGGTCATAATGAAGCAAGAAAAGAAAATTTTGCAAGATATATCAATGGACTAAGAACAAACATTCAAGACGAATTGAACCTGGTAAAGATGACATCAATTGAAGAAGCATATCAATTTGTATTAAAGGTAGAAGAGAAGCTGAACAAGAAATTTGAGAAAAGGTAGAGAATTGAAAGAGGAAGATTCCATAGGAATGGATCACAATCTAGAGAAAGAAGACCTTACACAGAGTAGAACAAAGATGTAAGCCCTACTAGAGTGAAGAAAAGGATGTTAATTTGTATCACAAAGGAAGAGAAGATAGAATTTTCTACCACAGTGATAGAGGAAGTCATAATTCTTACTGCAATGAAAGATACAAAAGAGATGAAGGAAGATATGAGAGAAGTCCATTTAGAGGAACCTGTTTCAAGTGTGAAGGTGAAGGAAATAGATAATTTGAGTGTCATCAAGGAAGTACCAAAAAGAAACTTGAGCATATCGAGAGAGAAGCTTATGTGCAATAAGAACCTTTTGAATCCCCTATTTTAGTTGGGAACATAGAGAAAGGTGAATCATTGGTGATGAGGAGAGCTTTGATGCATGAAGAAGCGATTGAAGAACCACCACAAAGGAAGATTCTATTCAGAACAGATGTAAGTCCAAAGGAAAGGTATGTAAAGTTATCATTGATAATGGTAGAACTGATAATCTAATTTTAGAGGAGATGGTAACGAAGTTGAATTTGGAAATATTGAAACATCCAAACCCTTATAGGATAACCTAGATTCAAGATGATCATAGGATATTGGTGAATGAGCAGTGTTTGGTAAAAATTTATATTGGCTCATATAAAGATAAAGTATTGTGTGATATTATGCCTCTGGATGCATTTCATTTCTATTAGGAAGACCATGACAATATGATAAGAAAGAAGTTCATGACGGAAGAAGGAATACTTATACCATGAAATAAAATGGAAAGAGAATCAAGTTGATACCTTTGGAAGAAGAGGAGAAGACTGAGTTTTGTGGCACTACCAAACTATGCTTGGTAGATGGAAGAAAATGAATTAATGGATTGAGGCATGAGAACATGTTTTTTGCATTAATTCCAAGGACTAGTGGTAAATAGGAGGTAGAAAATCCTACTGCAAAGAATGAAGAAGTATCAGAATTGTTGGTAGAGTATGAAAATATCATGTTAGAGAATGTACCAGAGGGACTCCCGCATGTCTAGAGTATCATTCATCGTATAGATCTTATATCAAGAGAAATTTTCCAAATAAGGAAGCACATAGAATGACACTTAAAGAGAATGCAGAGTTGAACCAACAGATACAAGAGTTTTTGAGGAATGGATTGATCAGAGAAATTTTGAGCCCATGTGTAGTACCTATTGTACTTGCACCAAAGAAATATGGAGAGTGGAGAATGTGTATATATTCAAGAGAAATCAATAGGATCACTGTCAAGTATAGATTTTCATTTCCAATGATGGATGACATTATGGACTGTTTGAGTGGAGCAAAGTATTTCACAGAGATTGATCTCAAGAGTGGATACCATCATATTAGAATTAGAGAAGGAGATGAATGGAAGACTGCATTAAGACTAATGAAGGATTGTATGAGTGGTTAGTGATGCCTTTTGGATTGACCAATGCACCAAGCACTTTCATGAGATTGATGAATGAGGTATTGAAGAAATTCTTGGGTAAGTTTTTCATTGTTTATTTGGATGATATTTTGATTTTCGGTAAGATGAGAGAAGAGAATTTGTGGTACATCCATCATGTATTGCATAGGTTGAGAGAAGAGAAGTTGTTGATTAATGTTAAGAAGTGTAGTTTCATGAAAATAGAGTTATTATATTTGGGATTTTTTATTTTTGTTAAGGATTGAGGCTACACCATGAGAAAGTAAGAGCAATTGTTGATTGGCCTACACTAGTAAGCATTGGAGAGGTGAGATCATTTCATGGCTTAGCCAGTTTCTACTAGAAGTTTATCAAGAGATTTAGTAACATTTGTAACCCTATGATAGAGATAATGAGAGGAGACAAGAAATATTTTAAGTGGACATCTAGAGCATAAAGAAGTTTTGAATTGTTGAAGTAAAAAGTGACAAAGAAGCTAGTGTTAGCATTACTAGATTTTGACAAAGTATTTCAAGTTGATTGTGATGCAAGTGGAAATGCAATTGGAGCAATGTTGAGTCAGGAAGGAAGACCCATAGCCTATTTCAGTGAGAAATTAAATGATGTCAAAAGAAGATATTTAGTTTATGATTAGGAATTCTATGCCATAATTCAAGCCTTGAAGAAGTAGATACATTACTTGTTTCCTAAGGATTTTGTATTGCATACATATCATCGAGATTTACAATATTTGAACAGTCAGGAGAAGTTGAATCAAAGACACATGAGATGGCTTGAGTTCTTGTAGATTTATATCTTTGTGTTGAAGCATAGGAGTGGCAAGTTAAAAAAAGTTGTAGATGCATTATGTAGAAGGAATTTTTTGAGAGAAATGAGGATAGAAGTATTGGGATTTGAAGAATTGAATCATATATATGAAGGTGATGTAGATTTTGGTAAAGCATGGAAAGCATGTAAAGAACCAATAATGATAGACTGGAGCCAGTGGTTGTACTATTTCATTCAAGAAGATATGTTATTCAAGGGAAATCAATTGTGTGTTCTGAGGAGTTCAATGAGGGAGAATTTGATCAAGGAAAAGCATAGTGGAGGTTTAGCAAGACATTTTGGAGTGGATAATACAGTAGCTTTGGTGAGTGAACATTATTTTTGGCCACGGATATATAAGAATGTAAGGAAGTTTGTTCAGAGTTGCAGAATGTGTCAAGTTGCAAACGGGAGTAGTCATAATACTAGATTACATACAAAATTTTGATAGTACTAGAGAGACCTTGGGAAGATATAAGCATGGATTTCATATTGGGATTGCCAAGAACACAAAGAGGTTATGATTCAATTATGGTAGTAGTGGATAGATTTTCTAAAATAACACATTTCACTCCTTGCAAGAAGACTAATGATGTTGTGCATGTTGCTAACTTATTTTTCAATGGGATTGTGAGATTGCATGGTAATCATAAGAGTATTGTTTCAGATAGAGACACAAAGTTAAATGGATACTTTTGGAGGACATTGTGGAAGAAAATAAAGATAGATTTGAAGATCAAATTAGCATATCACCCACAAATAGATGGAAAAATAGAAGTGGTGAATAGAAGTTTGGATAACTTATTAATATTTTTTTTTGGAGATATGGCGGGAAATTGGGATATAGTTTTACCACAAGCAAAGCTTGCATACAATAATTCAATTAACTAGAGTATAGGGAAGATACCATTTCATATTGTTACTAGAGCACATCCTAGAGGAGTTACAGAGTTAAGGGACATCAGTATGGGGGATAAAAGGAGTGTGGAGGTAGAAATTTTTTCATATTTCATAGAGATATTGTATACTTAGGTCTAGAAGCATTTGGAAGACATGAACAATAAGTATAAGGAGAAGGCAGATGAGCACTAGATACATAAGGATTTTTTTGTTGGGGATGAAGTGATGGTGTATTTGAGGAAAGAGAGGATCCATGTGGGAACATATAATAAGTTGAAGATGTGGAAGTTTGGACCATGTAAGATTCTAAGGAAGTTTGATTCTGGAAATGCATATGAAGTGGAGCTACCAGAGACATTGGGTATATCACCTATTTTCAATGTTGCAGAAATATATGAGTATCATAAAAGACAATCAAGTGGCAGTAGTAATGATGAAGTAGATCTAAAAGAGTAGTTACCACATCAAAAACCATAGGATATTGAGCAGATTTTAGATACCAAAACTAGAAGGATCACTAGGAACAAGCAATATAAAGAATATCTTGTGAAATGGAAAGGAAGACCAGTAGAAGATTCATCATGGATTTCTCAAGCTGAAATGGACCATTTTGGTTTTCTTCTTAGCCTTAGAAAGTGAGGGACTCACTTTTCTTCCAACCCAAGTGTCTGATGCAGGAGCATCCCTGGTTGTAAAGCAATCATGTATCAACCAATAGTAGTTATTTTCTTGCATTGCATTCATTAGTAGTTTTATTATTTCATTATGAGTTTTATCACCTCATTGTTTCTTATCCCGTAGAGCAAGATATACCATCTACACATCCACATCTATCACAAATCCAGAATTTATATCATTTACATTTGTCTATTGAAATTTATTGCTCTCAAAATTTCACTATATTTCTCAGTTAGAGCATTGGGGCTGACCTGGTCCAAATTCCCTAGTGTGGACCTATTCTAGATCATACAGAGCTTAATGGAACATCATACAAGAATCTTGGGTTCATTGGGTCCTATCTTGGAGATTCACAAGTTATTTCATTTTGCATGGATTTATCTATCCATATTTTGAGGTTGACCTTCATGTATGTTCACTCATCAAGTTTATGAACCCTTGTGGCTAATGTGGACTTTTTTTGGAGATTGAGAAGCATATTTCTAAGCATTTATAATCATTTAAGATTCATTAATATCAATTGGTAGTTCATGATTAGTTCAACTTCATATTTTCACATAGAACCTTTGAAAGAATGTAATAAGGCCTTTGGCTAGTTGTATTGTTGAATGCCCTTCCAGTAGGCCTGTGAGCCCTAGATATTTTCCCATGAGGCATGTATTACATATGAGATTATCAATTTAATAAAGTTTCAAGTTCACATATCAATTACTTATGTTATTTTCGATGTGTTGGCTCTTTGTTGCATGGTTTGGACTGTTCTTTCTAAACCCTCTTTCCATGACTGCACCACTTTCCTACATTGAAACTGGAGTTGGTTATGTTTTTTTTATGTAGGCTTCCCTCCTCCAAGAAAAACATTAGCTCTATTGGAAAATAGAAAGAATGGAGTGCAGGAAGGAAGGGTAGTAGGATTTTGTGGGGGAAGGCAATAAAGTCATGTGGGAGAGAAGAAAAATAAAGGACTATAAGAATTAAGAGATGGAATATAGAGAGGAGAATAGAAGGAAGGGAGGTGGAAAGGAGTCAAAGTGAAAGCATGAAGGCATGATATTTGGAGGGGTGACGAAGTCTCTAAAGGAAATTTTGTCTCATGGAATGTAAAGATGACAATATTTCCATAAAATTAATTCATTGTGTGGATAGGGTTAAAATCTTAGAGAACATGCATGAACCAATAGTAGCAACCACAAAACTACCTAATTCAAGTAATAAGACCTTAGATCCAACAATGAAGCGCAAATAAACATAGAAATCCAAATAAATGAAGCAATACAACCTCAATATCTATGCCATAATTGAATCACCTCTATTGCTCTTCTCCATTTTTCTTTATCGATGCATAGATTTGTACTATGCAATATACTTAATGAGCTTGATATTGACTTGATAGCTTGATCTCTTGATAGAAAAATTTCAAAGATTGTGGTTCTTCAAGACAAATGAAGAGGGCTTGCTTTTATATAAATCTCGATTTAAATGAAGGGATAATATTAAGAGATGAGGGATCATGATCAATGGACAAGGTTAATTGAGACAACAAGAGATAAGGATGGACATGAATGGACCAAAACTCAAGAAAACGGTTGAGATTGAGGGCTTAGCTAAGAATAAATTCAAATTAAATAATGGCAATTATTTAATTTAAAGGAGGGAAGAAGAATAATTAAATAATTAAAAATAATTATTTAATAGAGAGATGGAGGAAAATGACAAATAATTAAATAAATATAATTTATTTAATTATTGGAGAGAAAAGGCTAATGAATAATTAAATAATTAAAATAATTATTTAATTATAGAGGAAAATGGGAATAAACAATTAAATAAATAATAATAGAAAAATGTAAAATAGTGAAGTAATTTAAATAAAATTGGTATTTATTTAAATTAATCAAAGGAGGAAAGAGGATGAAATGAATTAATTAAATAATCAAGAATTATTTAATTAATAGAAGAAAATGACATTAGAAAATAATTTAATAATTAAAATTATTTAATTAGGCAAGGAGGAAGATGAATTAGTGGTAAAATGTTGCTCATAGGCGGAGACATTTTTCAGTGTCTACACATTGAAGAGGCTTTGTTTTGAAAGGAAAACATGAGAAAAAGGGTGGAAGGAAGAATAGAGATGGATTTGCTACTATGTTGGAGAGGTGTGTGGAAAAATCTAAACTCATGGCTTTGCTTAGCACCCTCCTTGCACTAAAATGAAAGTTGGGAAGATTTCCATTAATTATGTAGGATACCTGGATAAAAAATGGGTTTGTTGAAATATGTTGAAAACTTTGAAGGAGATCTAACGAAAGAGTCTACAACCTTTTTAGGTGTTCTCTCTACCTGAGATTAAATTACAGATCATCAAAATTGGTATGAAGTTCAACATATTCTAAGAATCACTTATCCTTTCCTTCTAGAGAGATTATGGTGTTTATCCTAAACTTAGTTCTTGCTAGTTTATTTAGTGTAGTTCTAAAGAGGAATCCTTATCATTTCCTTTTAAATAAGAAAGGTTTGTATTGTGTATCTATTTATTTCATTGAGATATCTTGTTAAACAATTTATTTTTCCTATTCATGTAAGGCATTGATGGATGAATAATAGTTGTATTATTTTACTCATGGTTGTGGTGATCGTATGATTTTTTGTGTAAGAGTATGTCTTCCATAGAGGAATAAATGCATAGTGAGATTTAAATTAATTATATGTTAATGATATCTTTAGATAAGGAATTATGTCTTACATTCCTAGATGCTTGTAATATATAAATATACTCGTATATGTACACACTTGATTAGTAATCGATACTTTAATGTTATTTAAGTTTTATTTAAGGAACACTAGGGTAATATATAGATCATATCATTATTGTGGGATGAGAATTTGGATTTTCTTTCCCTCTTGTTAAATTGTAAGGGAATTCTCCCATTAGTTTGTGACAAAATTTAGGTTAAGACTCTTATATGTTACTATAGATATGCCTATATAGATCTATACTTGTAGTGAGTTTCCAAATATGTAATTAGAGGTTCAACCAATGTTTTGATAATTATAAGACAAGGTAAACTATCTTTTTAAAGAAAGGTTACGCATTGACTATTTTATGAAGGTTTGTCTATATAAATAAAACCTCCATGGAAATGTCCAACTTCATATATAAGAGTTTACATACATCATAATCTACCTATAAAAGGAATATGGTATTATTTTGGTACTATATTTTATCAATATCTAATGTTGACACTATAATCATGGGCTATGAATGAATTAGATACCATAGCTTGGTAGGGATATAAAATATTCTTTATGACACCCTTGAATGGTATAATTCTATCATATTTTTTATAGAGATAGTCATTATATGCTTACACTAAATGATAGCACAATGGTGTAGAGCTAATTCAATCTTGTGAACCTTTACTAGAATATAGATGAGGAAATATACTACTTGTTTTAAGATATTTAACTAAACTTCTAAATTGAAGGATGATTTTATCATTATAAGTTTTAAACATAAAGGGTTATGCTTTTGAATGTGAAAACTATTTGACCCTATGTGATGCTATAATATAATATGATTATGAACCTTGATATCTATCAACTATACTATAGAGGGACCTCATTAGGAGCTTTATCAAGGGTTTTGTATTATTGTTACATCATAATGATATGTTAATGCTCACCTAAGTATATAGATGGTTGATAATTGTGACCATGTTAGTGTAATTAATATTTAATTACACTTGCATAACTTTACTTAGGTATTATTTATTTCCTAGGTTTATTTATTCTCATCTTTATCTTTTGAGCTATCTTGTTGCTCAAGATAAGATTAGGGTTATGCATCTTTACTTTTATAAAGTAAATCATTATCTTGTAATTATCAATTCCTGAATAATATTATGTTGCATATCCTTTTGCAACCTATTTGGTTTTTCTATTTTTTTGTTCTGTGAAAGGATATTCTGGTTTGCAAATCTGATCTTGGTTTTTAACATGGTATCAGAGCCTTGATTTGGCAACCCCTTCATATTTTTGGAAACCATTGAAAGTTTGTTCGAGATTCCTCAAGGGTTTCATACCTTGAGATTGTGTCTCTATTTGGGTGCTCTTGCATGGTCACTTTCGGCGCATGTTGGAGGAAATTTGAGCTCATTTTCAAGTCCAGGGCTATCGAAAAAGTCAAGATCGACTTTTGTTTCGCCTAAATCTGACATTTTATGCTAGAGTTATGAGGGTTTAAAGATTTTCCGTGATCCGAGTTGCAAGCTTAGTGCTGTGCGCCTCTGACATTGCCATCAAATCCAGAGCATCCAAGAGATGAAAAACAACATATAACTTGCCTATATTCGGCGTCAGCTGTTCGCGAGGCAAAAAATTTTTTACCCAGTAGGTCGTACGACCCGCCAGGTATAGGGTACGATTTACAGAAATTAAAAAAAAATTCAAAAATAATTTTCTGCATGTATAATGCTTTATTGGCTTTTTTGCAAAATTTTTGGTGGATTTATTGTTTTGTGGGGATTTGTTTTTTGGTTTCTGCAGAGGTTATTTTTCTTGCAGGGGTCGTACGGTCGTACCCTACCCTGTCACTGCCGCTAGCCTCCTTACATTTTTCGGCCCTAACACCGGCCCCCGCGAATCCTTTTCCAACCACTTCCAACTTACCACACCCGCTACCACTTTCCTCTACCGCCATCTCCACCTTGGATACCGTCACCATTCTACCCTCGTGTCTCTAATCTTGCACCCTACCAAATGGAGCTGCTGGCTAATCCAGGTCTTCATTGCTATAATGGTGCCACCAGTGGTGCCACCAACACTCCACCTGCCTGCCACCCGCCTGGTGGCGGGTTTCTTTTTTCAAATTTTTTTCCCCCTGGTCATATGGCGGACTAGGGGCCAGCATCGAAGGAGCTTATTTTTTGCTCCTATTTAGCCTTCTCGTACCCTGAAGTGCCCTTCTACAGCTATTTTTTTCATTTTGCCATAACTTTTGATCCCAGAGGCATTTTTTTTGAAACGAGATATCGCCGGAAAGCTGGTGAGCCCAATTTTTTGATGGTGTAGGTTTTTTAGATATTTTTGTTTGATGGCAGTTTTTCCCACTGAAGCTAGGATGTCTCGTGATTTCACTCTCAGAGGGCATATATCTTTGGCTCAGTTGATCCTTTTTGTCATTTCATGCAAGATCAAAATATGATTATGTCCCTCTTACACGTGATCCCCACATCAATTTCTATTTCTATTTTATGCATATCTAGTGGTATGCTCTCCTTTTACAATTGTTAATATTATAATAAATGAACTCCATATAAAGTTCCATCAAGGGGGTTTCTTGCATAACAAATCTGATTAGAGTGTGCATGCACTTTGATCACCATATCCATTTTGATTTGATGATAGCTCGCATGGGTTATTTGGTTTCCTAGTTTCTTTTGGCCACATTTTTGCTATAGCTTGACACATATCAGATTCATCGGTTCACACTTTAGTTGAGAGATTATGTTTCTTGATCCTCATTGGTTCAAATTCTTCTCAGTTTAGGGGCCATGTTTTTATGGCTAATGTTCCAGAGTCTTTTTGGTACTCCTTCCCATTGAAGAGTTTCAGTCATAGTTTGGCATCGGCATCGAGATACACAGTTTCTAGATTTTGTCATCATCTCCTCTACTATTGCTTCACAGATTCTAGGGTTGTTCTAGTTTGTGAGTTTTCCATGTTCTATGGCATCGGTCTTGTCACATTATCATGATTTTCATTTTGGTTTCAGTTGTAGACAAGTATCTTTCCTTGCTTGTTGGATTGTGGTTCTAGTGTTACTCCACAAGTGTTCTTCAATGCTTCTTGCAGTAGTCATCTCATTATAGGGGGGTCTTTTCCCCACCGGTTTCCTTCTCTACCTCATCATTGCATTTGTACTTGGGTACCTAATAGGCCTTGTTGTTGGGACCCATTCATGCTTTCTTGCATTCATCTTAGTTTTAGGTGCATACTTTTTGGTCTCCCTAAGTTGCACTTATGGGGGGGTGTTAGTGTAATTAATATTTAATTACACTTGCATAACTTTACTTAGGTATTATTTATTTCCTAGGTTTATTTATTCTCATCATTATCTTTGAGCTATCTTGTTGCTCAAGATAAGATTAGGTTATGCATATCTTCTTTTATAAACAAATCATTATCTTGTATCATTAATTCCCTGAATAATAATTATTTGCACATCTTCTTGCAAAGCTCTCTTGCTTGTTCTATTTTTCTCTATGTGAAAGATATTCGGCCTGCAAAATAATAATTATTTTCACATCTTCTTGCAAAGCTCTTTCTTTTTATGTTTTCTCTTACTCAGGAAGGATATTTTGGTTTGCAACTGATCTTGGTTTTGATGCACCACCCTATGTGGAGGTAACTCAAGAACCTTGATCTTAGTAATGTATCATCTTGACATGTTGAATTGATTCACTTGGGTAAAATCATATACCATTGTGATTTATTTCATCTACTTGATTATCCTTGGTTAAGATAGCCCATAGCTTCTTTAGGAAAACTTGATGTCAAGGTTGGGAATCCTAGAGAAGAATGTGCCCTTATGGTTGAATAAGACACTATAGTTAAGAAGATGGTTCTAAGGACTACATTAATAGTAGATAAGACCATGGTTATTAGCAATAGTTATAGGATAATGATATGTGATATTTAGTCTACTGGGTTACCTTCATACATGAATGTTTAAGGGGTTCCTCCTTGCTCTAAGATAATGGTTCAAGATATCAAGAATCAATACACTTGTGATTTCTAAGATTACCACATCACGTTGTGTGATATCATGTTCTAATTTTAACTAGGACCCTATGTTATATTATATTATCATCAAGGTACCACATTTTGTACAATATTTTTGATATTTAATTGCATGGGTTCTAGGATGCTCACATTGAATTAGGATTAATATAAGTGGGAGGAAAAAGTTGAGATCTAGATGTCCTTGTTGGAATTTCCTTAGTATAGGTTTACGATATTGTGAGCTTAGTTAAATTTTTTTCCTACTTGTCAAGCATTAATAATTGAAGGAAATCCTTAATAAAACATTGATAATGGGGGAACATGTGTGTATGCATTCTTTGAGAGACCTTGTAAAGAGAACTATGTGTGAATTCAATCTCATTTAGAAGAGGATACAGAGGAAGTCCTCGGGCGAAGGATTCCCCTGTGACCTTAAGTCCATAGGGGGAGGGTTTTAGAGGGATAAATCTAAGCTTTTGGGTTATTCATGACTTGTTTGACCTTCACTCTTTATTAGGCTTTAGCTTGAGGTTGAAATGGGTAAATTAGATGGTTATGAATGACTTAAGGAGACTTAATAAATTATATTAATACATGTATGTGCATTTGAATAGTGTGTTGAATGAATTGAATAGATTATTTTACCTTATAGTTAGTATTTGTTGAGTAGATGTCATCTTGTGTTGGTTCAATTTGATTCATATGTGTTTTTGGAATTAAACTCTAGACTTGTAGGACTCTATGTATAGGATCTTGAATCTATTGATTGTTATATACTCCAATACTTGTCAATCTTATTGCATAAGTTTTAGGTTACAGATAACCCAAATGTGAACCTTCAGGATCTATGAGCAATGATAGGAAATCATTGGATCATGTCAATAATCGATGTTTGGGTTACTGTTGGGATTAGCCAACATTCACTTGGTTCATGTAAAGGTGAAGGTTCCTAAGAACTACCTTTGTTATGATATGGTAATGATTGCACATGTAGTTACCCTACCATGTAGATAATGGTAATTGAAGCTAACTATTGTATCAAGATGGTTCACTAGTAGTCACTTATAGTATGGGAGTGATCAATGCCAAGTGCTACCTAGGTTGTGAAGAAGATAGCTAACAATATCACTAAGGTCACAAGGTGGTATTTCAAAAGCTACTTCTTCTTGGGTGGACAGACTTGTCAAGGCCTATAGGTAATTGAAGTTGAAATCCATTAGGCTATGGTAGGTTCACTACTTGTGGAAATATTTAGGTTGAGGACAAACCCCTAATGTATCATGGGACACATCAAATCCTCTTCCTAATTTCTCGATGTGTAGAAGACTAGGGAAAAGGATGGACCCATGATGTAGTGTACAATGCACCAACATTCTTTTTCTACTGAGATGCAATATGGACAAGTGTTAGTCATTTTGGATGTCTCTATCATTTATTGTGTGTATGTTAGTCACTTATTGTGTAAATGGTCTTAAGTTGTATGCACCTTTTTATTAATGCCCTTGCCAATGATGACATCAAGTAGTATGTTTTGCTTAATAGTTGTCACAGATGGTAGTGGATTGGGAAAATATTGGGATCCATGGTGTAGTATGGAATGCACCAACATTTCTTTTCCAAGTGAAATCTACTTATGGGTAGGTATAATTTTGTGAATCAAGTAGTAGGATGATGCATGCAATAGCTTATATGTATTTCCACTTTAGCATTTTTTTTTAATGTAAGTATGTGATGTATCTTGGAGCTAGTCATGCTGGTATATGTGATGAGTGTATGAGCCAATCACTATTGTACTTGTGATTTTCATATGAGCCAACCACTGTTGTACTTGTGATGTGTGTATGAGCTAATCACTATTATACTTGTGATGTGTATGAGCTAATTACCTTGTGTATATGTGATGTATGCTCAAAAAAATCACTTTGTGTGTGATTTTGGGATTATGGTATGATATGACCTATATGTGTTTATGTATGTTGTACATTAATGATTGGTAATGTTTGGTATGAAACCAACACTTCATGGAAAAATTGTTATCATTCTATTAAAATTGGCTAAGTTGATAGCTTACACTTAATAAATAGTCTTGGTTTGAAGGTGAGATAAGAGATCTCATACAAAAGGAGAGAATGAACCTCCTTCAACATTGGTGAGAAAACTAAAGGGGATATGTAGGCAAGGTCATCACAAATGAACCCCTGAGTCTAAGGATGACCCTAATAGTAGGAGCTTAACACTTTTGAGTGTAAGCATATAAGTGGTGACATTGAGTTGTCATCACCATGGTCAATGGAGAACTTTTGAAATGAACACTTCTAATTTAGATGGAAGATGCTTGATTGGTTAAATTGGTAATTGAAATGAAATATATATATAGGGATAGATTTTATTCTATGCCAACATCTCCATTATATTCTTCTTCCCCTACACATGCTCCTGGTAATAGTGGAAGCAATGCTTCAAATTAAAACATTCAATTGCACTTTAATTATCTTTTAAATCCATTAATAGAATGCATGTCTTTGGATCTTCTTTTTTGTCAAAAGAAATGGGCATCTCTTACAGATTCCTTTGCATGGTATACATGTAATTTCTCCTCTACTTCAAACCATGTATGTTTTATGATGTCCAAAATGGCAACCTTTCAGTTGGGTACATCTTGCTATTGGAACAAGGAATTCAAGATTACAAGGGACTGTCCCAACCACTATAATAAAAGAATTGATCTCGTGAAGACTAGTATCTACACAACCCATGACCTCTATAATAGTTACCAATTTTTTTAATATCTTTCATTGTTTTTTTTTTATGCGACAGGGGTGTCCCCGTGACTTAGCCCAGTGGCCCAGCAGCCCATACCTTGGGTACCTGGGGCAAGCTAGGGCGAGACTAGCCCCCTGTGGGTGGACGCCATAGCCCGCATACAGGCCTACTGGTCAACCGCAAGAGTGGTGGGTTAAACCCGAGACCTTTGGGGAACAAACCTACGACCCAAGGCAACTCCGCTACCTAGGCAGGCTAATATCTTTCATTGTTGCTACTTTTCCAACTACCTTGAAATTAGGAATATCAGTGTTCATATCAATACTATATGTTTTTTGATGTATCCAATAGATATCAATAAGTGATCCAGAATCTACCTCTAGTGAGCCAACTTCATTCTACAACGAAATTTTTGTCTCTTCAGCATGTTCTTCACTGAGTTAATTATTAACCACAAATGGATACTCTGAAACTTGTACCAATATTCAATCTTAGTAGAATAACTATCATATGATGCAATTTTTCCAACTCTGAAAGAAGAAAGTTTAGGACACCATGAAGTAATAGATAGCTGCACCAAATGATACGCAATTGGAAAGCCTAACATCCTAGTATGCTTGAAAAGAAAAGTGGACACTTGTTCAAGGTCTCTTCCTTTAGGAAATATTGCCTTCTTCCCTAGAACATATAGGTTCCTTTACCTGTTGTCACTACTCTTTTTCTGTTTTCCCCAATTTTGGCCTTTCCTTTTGGTAGTGATTGCATTCCACTAAAGCACATGCACTGAATGAAGATATCTTTTCTTTTAACTAAAAGCCACTAACACCTTCTATCTTTTCTACTTCCATTTCAAGTGCTTTAGTATGACTGTATCAATTGGATCAATCTTGAAGGTATTATCCATGAAAAGAGGGCATTGATATTTGTAATGAATAGCCAAATCATACACTACATCCAAACAACCTCTGAGAAGTGATACACATGAATAGAAACCCTTTCTTCAAGGAAGAAGCACATTTTCAAAGATAGGAAAATTATTTCCTTTGGCAATTCATTGACTCCTAAGGTATTTTTGTTCTATAAAGAATGCTCCTTCTGGGAAGAGAATAAGCCAGAGTGGATCTTGAGGGTCCTTGAATATTGAGAGAATTGATTCCATGACAAGGTCACCCACATCCCATTTTCGTTCAATGAAAATGAGCTCAGAACATGGAAACTAAAGATTTGTGCATTACATACATAGCCTTATATCCTAAGCGGATCCAATCGATATTTGAGCAAAGAAAGTTTCCATATATACATCCAATCTACTTATGTTCGATGATTGCAAAGCAATAAAAAACTATACCTTAGAGGGGCAGAGCCTCCTGCAAATACAAGCTTTATCCCATTTATCATCTTGAACAAGAAAGCCACATTGCTAACCAATGGCCAAACAAGAAGGATACTGCCTTTCTACTATAGTGTACACTCAAAAGTCGCATCAGTAAAAATACAGGAGGGGAAAAGATAATCAGTGCCATAAGTGTTGTGGAAACAAGAACCATTAAAGATAAAACCCCTCTTTTGGAACTTTAACGGATTACATACCATTTTAGTAACTAGCCTCTATTCCTTTTAATCTAGATTCTATTAAAATCATATTGTGTTGTTAAAAATGTCGATGAGAAGCACAGGGCAATGTCTGGATAAAAAATATATGAAACCCTATCAGAGCGAGACATGAAATGAACCAAACCATTCTTCCTACGACTCATACTTCAATAGATTCACAACAAGTACAGAAGCAGATCTGAAATAATATCTTTAGGCTTTAGGGTTACTAGATTATTGAGCTCAAGGCAAGATTTTTCTAGATTTTCAAATGAAATTCTTGATTGTGAGTTAAAATTTGTTTTGAGGTGCAAGGCATGGAAAAAATTCACGTTTTTATCGCTTTCTCCTTTTTGCTTTGATAGGTCCCAGGAGTTTCAGATAACTCGAGACTATTCATGTGGGTTTTTTTTATGACAGATACCTTAGGGTGCTTGGAACCTTAGACTGTCTCAGACTTAGGGGTTTTAGCTTCACTTTTACATGGTGGGTTTTGAGTGTTGGGTCACATGAGGACCTGGAACCTCCAATCAGGTACCAACTCCTAAAAAGGAACTTTAATGGTTTATTATGTGGGTTATAAAAATGGGGCAGAACACAAACTTGAAACTTGAGATTCTAATTCGAAAGTAGGGTCGGACACTTGATCCAAATTTTTTTATTTTTTTATTTTAAAAGATTAAAAAAA
>VDFB02350118.1:0-11603 GCA_007258455.2 Sequoia sempervirens
TAATGTTATTTTGTTTTATTTATAATTTGGTTATATATATATATTTTTTAAATATTAAATATTAAAATTTATTTTATTTAAAATAAAAATAAATAAATAAATAAATAATTATTTTATTTAGTATAATTACATTCGTTTTGTCTATTGTAAGAGTTTTGAGAATTATAAGAAAAGAAAATGTTGTAGATGTATATATATATATTTTTACGTTGATATATATATATATATAATAAATGGTAATTATTGATTTAAATAAGTTGTAAGTTTAAGTGAATTGTATTTATTAATTTAGATAATTTGTAAGGTTGAGATTTATAGATTGGGTTACTCATAATTAAATAATTAAAATATCCTTGTAATTATTGGAGTGTTGATTTATTATAATCATAGTTGCATCATAGTGTAAGCGTTCCAATAACGTAAGTAAGGTCATTCTTAGATATAATGTTTGGGTGACATTTTATTAAATATTTGTGTAATTTAGGTAAGTAAGTTGTAAGCTATTTAGTTCTAGTGGTTAGGTTTGTTCATTATGGAATTGTTTGAATAAGAAACTTAAATCACCAGTAGTATTTTGTAAACAAGCAATTGAGAGAAAATTGGAAAATTATATATAATTTGATGAAAGATTATTTGGGCCCTTTTTATAAGAAACGTATTTATAAGTGCGTGTTTTTTTTAGAGTATGAACCTATATGTGCAATGGTATTTTTGGATATCAATAAAACATGGAGAAGTGTGGAGTAGATATTGTAGTCAAGTTGAAGAGTTATGTGAAACGTGAAAGTAGTGCCTCTATTGAATTGTTGGATTGATTTCTTTATTGAGTGGACTAATTCCCGTATTAAGTTTTTGCATTGGTTGATTGTTCTGTTGTGTTAATCATTGATCTTGTTTAAGTTTGTTTTGAGTCAATTGTAAGATCGTTGTGTAATGTATTGTTGGGTAACCTAGGAGGAGAAATAGAGGTCTCCCTTGGATACCACTCGAGAGTGTATCAAATTTAATTGTGAAGATTTCTTTGGGATATTGCCACTCACTACCTTATGGTTGTTGACTCATTCTTGATATCTTGTTACTATTGTTAGTGCTTTGTTGAGGAAACCCTAGTGTAAGTTTTTTTTAGAGTCTTCCAGAGGCTTGTTTTATTGTTGGTGAATGTTCGTCATTTTATGTGCTCTTGACATGGCAAGATATTAGTATCATTAATTTGAAAGGGTTGTACGAAACTTGGTGAGACTTTGATTATGTGTTTATAGCGAGATGGGTAATGCCTCACATGGTTTGGATTTGAGATTATTTGCTTTTACCTCTACTTTCAATGATTTTGTTTTTGAGATATGTTAGGGGTCATAGGAGGGAGAGTGGCTCTTCGTGGGTGTCGGCGCCTCGGATGAGGAAGGGCCAGGATAACCCATGAAAGAGTAAGCTAAACAAGTGATAACCTAAACAATAGAATTAGGGGGTTAGGTAGTTTAAAAACACAAGATAATAAAACTTTGGTTTCCTCGGCTATGCATTAGGGCTACCCTAGACTAGTGATAGACTGAGAAGGCCGTGGTCGGCATAGTCAGAGTCTCGTCTTCATGAGAGACTATTGGCTCCGCATCAGCTACCCTATGGTGCTGGCGCCTCAGTTAGGAGGAAGGGCCAGGATATCCATAGATAGGTGCTGGCGCCTCAGTTGGAGGAAGGGCCAGGAGAATCCCATGAGAGCTATGCGATGACACTCTCCACTTGACACCCTTGTGCTTGGTTGTAGTTGCTTTTGGATATTGTATATTTATGTCGTTTCTGATTTTAGGGCTAGGGGATCCATAGATGGGTGCCGGGGCCTCAGTTGGAGGAAGTGCCAGGAGATCCCATGAGAGCTATGCGATGACTCTTCCCACTTAACACCTGTTTGCCTATTTTCTTGTTGCCTCTGGAATTATGTACTGAATCGTTGTTTCATGTCTATGTGGAATTGTATTCTGGTTATTGTTTTAGCTTTATTTGGAAGTGTTTTCTAGATATTATATCTTTATGATGCTTTTGATTCTATGGAATGTGTTTCATGATTGTTAATTGGTGGTACTTCATGTTATTGTGATGAGTTTCTTAGTTTAACTTGTTATGTGATTGTTGATGGTTGCTCATTGTATGCCATGAGTTGTACTTGTTTTGTATCATGTTGTTGTTGAGTCGGTTTGTCATTCATGGTCGGGTTCACTTCCTCGTCACCTCTGAGCACGGGGGGTGAGTTACTTGTAATTCACATGGTTGGGTGGAATGTGCTCCGCACCCGTTGGGTTCCCCTTCAGCGTCTTGTAATTCTCAGCATTCCGCAGTGGAGTTGTACCAGTGATCAGTTGTACTTCATATTTCATTATTCTTGTATCAATCCCCATGTTGGGAAGTTCAATGTAATTCATATGTCAAGGAAAATTGTAATGTAATATTATAATGATGATGTAATAGTTAGGCTCATTTGTAACTCTTTTAAGAGAGAGTTATCATGGATGTATTATGTGATGCTTAATGTTATCTTATCACGTTTATTGGATGTATCATTGTTTATGGTTATTATAATTTAAATGGTTATGTTTATTCTTTATCTGTATTTATGTTTAGTGTTGCGAAGTAACCTCACGTGCCCCAGAGAACTAAGTGTGTTAATGTGATGTAATGTGCTATGTGAATCATGGTTAAGTGTTGTTTCATGTTTAAATTAGTTATTTAAAAAAAAAATATATTGCATTGTGTGTGTTCTCTGGGGTTTGCACGGCGGGCGTTACAACTTGGTATCAGAGCATAGGTTCATACACTGGGCACTATGTGTGCTCACTATGTAACCTTGCATTTTGTCCCTAGAGTCTAGAGTTTCATTTGTTTTGTTGTGTTTGTTGTGAACCTAAGTTTCTTCCGTTAGTCGGTCTCAGGGCAATGGTGCAGGAAACTGATGGAAAGGATAGGACCCTCGATGTAGTGCGCAATGCACTGATATCCTTCCTATCAAGGATGCACTATGAACCCTTGTGTCATTGTGTGATGTGGTTTCCAGTGATGTGAGTTATGTGTGTGGTTTGTGGCGTATTCTCTATGTTGTTGTTGTGTGCTTACTCTTATCTATTTAATGGCTTCCTGGAGTAAGCCATATCCTTGGGGGGGAGGATGTAATACCCCATGTTACTAATACTTGTATTATTATTTGTTACTCTTTGTGTGAGCTTGATTCTAGTTTCTAATGGTGATTAGTTCACCGTCTTGGGTGTGAGGATGCCTCCTATTTTTGGGAATCTTATTCCCTTTTGTCTACCGGCTTCCAGGAGTAAGCCGATTTTATGGGGGGGAGGATGTAGTACCCCTCCTCTTGCTAGTTGGATTTATTACTTTGCTATGCGTTTGTTTGCTACTTGTGACTATGATGGTACTGTTATTGTGTGATTTGGTTAGTTAGACATTTGATGATGTTGTTATTCCATTAGTAGACATGATTATTTTATAGGACATTATGGTTGGTTATGTTAGTTGATTTTCAGAATTATATTATGATGCAATGATTTAATGAATTATGTCATGAGATGAATTGATAGTTTAGAAATGTTATTTTATCAGATAGATTATAATTGTTAGAATATGTGTGATGAAGGACAATATGGCATCACTCGTTCGCGAGTGCCCTGCTATGTTGCGATTCCTTCTCACAATGTAGTACTTCAATTTAATGCTTTGATGATTATATATATATATATATATATATATATATGTATGCACATGTACACAACTTCGTTTGTATGCAGGATTGCAAGTATAAGTCTCGATTCCACCTGCTTCGGCAGGACAGGGCGAGCACCAATAACCCAACTGTTAAATGTTGATACAAAGGTGACGACGAAGTCCTCCCGTCCCATGATGTTAGGTTGTCTCGTTGTTTGGTATTGTTGATTTTGCGTAATTGTCATCATTTGTGTTTTGCGTTATGTGTTATGTCATATTTTGTCAAGGTAGCATTGTATATGTTATGATTCATTTTAATGATGGGAATAATTATTTATTTTAATGTTAGATTAAATTGTATTTAAATATTTGAATGATTTAATTATTTTGAAAATCATATATATTGCAATTAAATAATAATTAAATATTAAATATGTCTTAATCATTTTAATCAAATATTTGGTGGTGGATAATTATGAGAATAATTTATTTAAAATAAATATGTAATGTGAGGTGCAAGAAAAGTTGCAAAAACAGGAATTAAAGCAATAAAACAAATAAAAGAATAAAAAGACAGTGTGAGCCAATAGGAATTGAGAGTTGGGAAAAAGCTAGTTTTAAAGAATTGATTTTCTTTTAATTTTGATTTTTGAGAGTTTTTGAGGAAATGGGAATATATTTTTATATTATTATGAATTTTTGGGGAGTTTGGGGGACACATACAAAGTTTTTGTTTCAGAAGTTGTGCAAGGGATTGGTTTTAGTATTCTGAAATTTTAGAAAGGTTTTTTTTTAAAAAAAAAATCTTTTGTTGTATTTGGAGGAGAGTTTTAGAGAGAGATTGTCAATCTGTTCTGGTGAATGTTCTGGAGAGTCGTCTGAACAACAAAATAGGATTCAAGTTCGAAGGCAAAATTCTGTAGAGGAGATCTGGAAGCAAGAATGTGGAGCTCTTCAGAGAGACCATCAGAATCAATGAGCATCACCAGATTTTTGGATAAGCGTAGGACTCCAGGTTTTCAAATGTTTCGTCTCATTCTTCTTTATGTTTCTAAAAGAAATTAGATAAATAAATGAATATATATGATTGATTTTATTTACAGAAAAAGAAAACCTTGATCTGATATTTAATGATTCTCAGTTAGCAAACCAATAGGAGAAGATTATTGAGAAACCATTTTGTAGTTTCATTTGTAAATTGGATCTTGAATAAAATTGTTTCTTTTGTTTAGAAAATAAATAAACTGATAGGCCTTCTTAAAAAGAAAAACCATGTGGAAATTCGAAATACTGTTGTAAACAAACTGATAGGAAACTCTGTAAAATTTCAATTGCTCACCCTTATATTTACTAAGGAAAAGATCAATCTTTGTGTTTAAATAAATCTGAAATTTGTTTCTTTTGTGATGATCTTTTATATGTATTTTTAAATATATTTGATGAATCTGTCTTCCTTTCTTTTATATACAGAAAATTAAATTAATGGTGTGTATATAATCTTTTTATATATATATAACTGTATTTTTTTATTCTGAGAAATATATATATTTATATATATATATTTTATATATATATATAAATATATATATATATATATATATATATATATATATATTACATATATATATATATCGTTTTTATTGCAAGTTGTTGTTTAAAGTAATTATATTTTTTTTCTAGAAATCAAAATTGGAATTTTCAATTTGATATTACGTACCCATCGTTTTCAATATTTCTTAAAGTAAAATAAAATGCAATTTTTTATTATGCGAGAAATTATTTGTTTTATTTATGAATAACAGGGGACAGGGCAGTGGGCTAGGTACCCATACATCCTGTGGCCGGTGTCTGCAGGCGCGTATTAAAGAGGCTAACGTCGCCTATGACTTGATCCCTTAGAATGACATTTTCGTTTATTTAAAATTTAATTTATTATTTTTAATTTAATTTATTTTATTTGTCTTTCATTTATATTTCGGGGTTTGTTTTATATATATATATATATATACTTATTCATTTTTGGTTATTTTAGTAAATATTATAATGGTAAATTATTTTATTATTAAATAAAATGATTATGATTTATTGCTTTTTTTTAAATATTATAATTGTAATTTATGATGTTATTAAATATAATGATTATAATTTAATTTATTATGATTATTATATTTAATATGTTTGTTAGTTTATAATGTAAGTTGTATTGTTTTACATTTTAAGATTAATTTGTATTATTATGCAAATAAAGGGTATTAATTTATTTTATGGGTTGAGCAAATAATTTAATCTGGTATTTGTTTAATTATTATTGTACGAGATATAATGGGGATCATTTTTAAATATAACTAAACTTGGATTACTTTTAGCACTCTGGATGTAATAGGAATGTTCTATGAAATTGAGTTAATTTGTGTTTTTGATTATGTAATCGAGTGAGTCATTTCCTTCATCTATGAAATCATGTGGTCTTGATATTGTTTTCCTTTCTTTTGGTTGTAAATTTCACTCGTGATGTGGAAACCCCATTGTCAAATTGTGAAAACCTTCTTCCAAAGGCTTGTTGTTTTAGAGTGTTATTCTCCTCTGGTTTATGCTTCTGAGCGTTATTGATTTTATGTTGGAAGGGTTGAACAATTTGGTAAGACTTTTGACTTGAGTAATCGCGAGAGGGTTAATGCCTCGCGTGTTCTTGCTGTGGTATTATGCTTTTATGTTATAGTTCAACCCTTGCCTAGTTTTGATTATGTTAGGGGTCATAGGGAGAGTGGCTCTTTGTGGGCGCCGGCGCCTCGGGTAAGAGGAAGTGCCAGGGGAACCCACATAAGAGTAGTTAAACAAGTGATAACCTAAAATAGGAGGTACCCAGAGGATGGAGGTAGTAAACGACTGCAAGATGTGATAAACCTCATCCACATTAAGGTATGGCAACACAAATAAAAGGGGACGAAAGGCCCGTATGGTGCAGGTGTACATGACATCTGAAAAGGTTCTGCAATCCGCATGAAGCTGGCATGTGAGATAGGCTATCCCGGAGAATGGAAGAGGGCTATACTTGAGCCTTATGCAGGAGAATCCCATAGAGATGGAGAGTGGCACAGCATTAGTTGTCTGGAGAATCATGAAACCATCGTGGCCTCCCACTGGGCATCTTGTTGTTCTGTTCTGTTGCCTCTGTGGATATTGTTATTTTATGTTTGTTTGTTATAGAATTAAGAATCCTGGGTGGTATTAGAAGCTGGGAAGAGTTTGCGAAGACATGACCCTCCCCATGGCCTTTTGGTCTAGAGCTTGTTTCTTGTTACTATTGGAATGGTGTATTGAATGGCTGTTTTAGATTTATTATGGAATCATGTTCTTTTTAATGTTTCAGATTTATTTGGAAATGTATTTGGAGTTTGGTTCCGGTTTTATTGGATGTATATATGATACTTTTTTGAGTTCTATGAATGTGTTTAAGATATTATTAGTAGTGACTGTTCATTGTGGTTTCTTAGTTTTAACTCATTGTGTGATTTGTGAACGTTGTTGGTTGTTCATTGTATACTTTGAGTTGTACTTGTTTAGTATCATGTTGTTGTTGAGTCAGTTTGACATTCATGGTCGGGTTCACTTCCTCGTCACCTCTGAGCACGGGGGGTGAGTTACTTGTAATTCACATGGTTGGGTGGAACGTGCTCCGCACCGGTTGGGTTCCCCATCAGCGTCTTGTCTTCTCAACTTTCCGCAGTGGAGTTGTACCAGTGATCAGTTGTACTTCATGTTCATTATTCTTGTATCAATCCCCATGTTGGGAAATCCAATGTAATTCATATGTCAAGGAAAATTGTAATGTAATATTATAACAATGATGTAATAGTTAGGATCATTTATATCTCTATTAAGAGATTTATCATGGATGTAATTATGCGATGTTTATTATACTCACATCACGGTTATTGGATGTATCATTGTTTATGGTTATCATAAATTAAATGGTTATGTTATATTCTTTATTTTTATTTCTGGTTAGTTGTTGCGATGTAACCTCACATGCCCCAAAGAACTAAGTGTGTTAAGGTTATGTAATTTGCTATGTGAATTATGGTTAAGTGTTATTACATGTTTAATTTAATTATTTAAAAAAAAATTAATTCACATTGTGTGTGTTCTCTGGGGTTTGCACGACGGGCGTTACAGGGATCAACAATGTAGTACATATCCATAGTTGGGCACAAAACCTAATTTTTGTAAGTAAATTTATTTAGTTATGCATATTCTTTTCTTGAATGGAGGGTGCAAGATGTTCTGAGGATCTATGGTGATTACTAAGAGTGTTTGGATAGACAATTTATTTCAATTGGTTGCATAACTCAATGCAATAGTTATATTTATTTCATAAAGATATTTGTACAATATTTTCCTTCGCCTTTGGAACTAATAACAAAGAGGAGTGTTAAATGTTTTTTCAATAGTAATACTTTTTGGGTACCTAAGGGTACTCATTCTTTAGATACTAATATTTCTATAGAGAATACTATGTTTTAGAACCAAAGGATAGGTCACATAGATGAAAAGATTCTAAGGGCCTTTAAGAAAAATTCTTATTGAGTAGATAAATTATTCTAAACTTGACTTTATTTTTTAAATATTTTTACAAAAAATAAAATCTTGTTCAATTTTATTCTAGCTCTCATAATTTTTCTAGTGTATTGGACTTGATACATTGTGACTTTTTGGTCCTCTTAATTTTCAATTTTAAAATTTATTTATTATGTTTCCTTCATTGATGAATACAATAGAAGGATATTAGTATATTTCCTTAGGATTAAATCTAAACTATTTAGTTGGTTTAAATAATTTAAGGCTCTTGTAGAGAATAAAATTGGTAAAATGATTAATATTTTTAGAATTGATAAGGGTAGTGAGTTTTATCTAGTATATTTTGATTTTTTGTAAGGATTATGGAATAGAAATACATAAGCCAACTCTATACACTCCTTAATAGAATAAAGTTCAATTAGAAAGAATTAACATAACATTGATGGAGAGGGCTAGGAATATGCTTAGTGGGGCCATATTGGAACAATAGTTTTGGGTAGAAGTGATTACTATTTCTTGTTAACTAGTAAAAAGATCCCCTATAGCTTTTGTTGATAAGAAAAATATGGAGGTATGATTAGGAAAAAATATTCATCGAGATATCTTAGATTTTTTGGTTGAAGGCATATGCTTGAATGTGACTAGGGAGAAAAGATAAAATTTCTAGAAAAAGGCTATAAAATTTATGTTCATTAGTTATGACCAGTATTGGTATGGAAAGATACAAGCTTTATGAACTGGTGGCTAAGAGATTTTTGTTTAGCATCAGTGTTATCTACATAGTATTTAATCCTTATTCCACTTTATTGCAGCCAAAAAAATATGAAAAGAAAGATGTAGTTTGACTACCCCCATAGAACAAAAAAGTTGAAGTAGAATCCCTTGAAATATTTGAATAGGAGAGATCAAATAGTTTCAATATTTTTAAAGAGGGGTAGAACCTCCATCTCATAGATTGAAGAAGTCAGAGATCTAGATAGAAAACAATCTCATAGGTATATTCCTTCTAATCAGAGTTGCATTTTTTCTTTGATTATTAACATTTATGATCCTTGAATTACAAAGGAATTTATAGGTATAAATGAGGTAGATTCTTGCAAAATATCCATGAACAAGGAGATAATCACATTAAGGAAAAATGACACATGGTACTGAGTGTACTTGTCTAATGGATGTAAACCTATTGGGTGCAAATAGGGTTAAAAAGAAAATAGTCTCAGATAGCAATGTTGAAAATTACAAGATGAGATTGGTTGCAAAGGGTTATTCCTAGATCAAGGGAATTGATTATGGTGAGAGTTTCTCCCCAACTACTAATCTATCATCCATTCAATTTCTATTATCTATTATATAGCACCATTTAATCTTAATTGTGAGTAGATGGATGTAAAGAAAATTTTCCTTCATAGTAATTTGAGGAAAGAGAATTATGTCATAGTCAAAGCACTATATTGATATAAGTAAATAAAATTTTATTTCTAAGTTAAGGAAAATTTTGTATGGTCTTAAGAAATACCCTATGATGTGGAACCAAAAATTTGACACATTTATGTCAGGATTGAGTTTTTAGAGGTATAAACCAGCTCATTGTATCTATATTATAAGGTTGGAAATGGTCAATTCCTTATTATTACATTATCTATTTGTGATATGTTATATTTGATAATGATTAGAGTATATTTTGTGAATTGAAATATTAGCTTTCAATACAAATTTGAGATGGAATTAGGGGTGGCTATGTTCATCTTGAGAATAGAGATCATAACAAATAGAGCTAACAAAAACTTTGGTTGGGCTAGAGAAGGAATGTGAACACAATTTTGGACATATTCAACATGCCAAATTGAATACCTTTGTGTGTTCCTATTTTAGTGTAGACCAATTTATTAGTTGAGTAATGTTTTACTTATCCTAGTGAGATGTATGATATGGATAGAGTATTTAGGCTAGTGTTTTTGGGTGCTTAATGTGTGCTATGGTCTATACAAAACAAGACAACACCCAAGTGGTGGGTGTCATAAGTCACTTATGGGATAATATTATATTAGTACATTGGGATAAAATGAATAGTGTCTTAAAATATTTTTGGTACCTCGAAATACTCCATTTATTATCATGGTAATTTTACAAATGACTAGAATTTGATGACTATTTATGGATTATGGATTAAGATAGGGTTGGGGATGTGAATAGTATTAGATCCACTAATGGATATTCATTTACTATTTTTAGTGGTGCTATAAATTAGATGAGAAAGCAATAGATTTTGGTTATTTTATACACTAAAGAAGTAGAGAAAATGTGTTATCTACTCATGCTTGTAAGGAAGCCACTTGGATTAAGCTCAATTATGTTGAAATGTGGGGCTAATTCCAAGAGATATTATAGTTTTATGTGGGAGTTAGAGTGTCATGTTTCTAATTAAGAACTCGACCTTTCCTGTGAGATTAATCTTATTGTTGTCCAATACCATTTCCTTATTAGAGTAAAATAGGAAAATTATCTAAATAATTATTTAGGTCCCCTTTTTACTTTATTAAACTTAAGCTCAACTTAGGAAAGTGTTTCTCTATTATTAGGTCATGAAATTTTTTATCTCATAGCATAGAATGATTACACTTTTCATGATCTAGTTTAATTCCCATTCAAGTTTTCATATAGTTTTTTTTTCCTTTTATAAGGATTAACTATTATACATTGTAATATCTATTCATCAAATCATTCCAAAAACCTATTAAGATGGTTTTTTGGATCAATACAATTATTAAGTTTGTATAGCCAAATCATATGTTTTTTTCTCTCTATGATAGGAATTTTTGTTTTAGGTGATTTCTAGGAGCTACAAACTTCAATAATAACTCATACATGGTATAAGATAACTAGATCTATGACTTCCTATTCTTTTTTTGGGAGATTCAACCTTGAAAAATGATAGAGAATCATGGAGAAAAATAAGCATCATCATTGCATCTAGAAGAATCTAAAACCCTAAGCTCACCTATCCAAATGCTAGGATTTTCATATTAGAAAAAAGAAAAAAGAAAAAAAATGGTGGCTTGGAAAATTATGTATAGAATCTTGTACAATCATATGGATCCATATGGTTGTGCAACAAAGTATGTCCTAGTCACCATTAAACCTATAATTCATATTTTCTACATCCTTAATATTTTTTATAAATCTTGGTTTTTTAGATTTAAGAAAGAAAAAAGAGATTTAGAGTACCCACAAAATACTACTTGACCTTGACAAGCTTGTATTGATGGGTATAGTATCCTAGTGGCATGTTGACTATGTTGCCAATATTTCCCACCATAGACATCTAT
>VDFB02350120.1:0-20123 GCA_007258455.2 Sequoia sempervirens
TGGCAAAAAACAAGCCCTTGATAGCAGAAGGGAGGAAAGGGACCTCCAAGATTCCCTACTTGAAGCTAAAGTGAGGCTGCAAGAGAAGCCTGATGATCAGAACTTATGTGAAACCTTAATTGCAGCCAAGGACAGCCTGAGAAGAATTTGAAATCATAAAATTAAAGGGAAAAAGGTCAAAGTGAAGCTGAACTGGCTTAGCTATGGGGACAAAGGTTCAAATTTTTTCTTTAATTACCTCAAAGAAAAAAAAGCTAGAGAGCAAGTGGGGAAAATCTGGGATGGATCACATCTTTGCTCTTCTCAGGAAGAAATTTTGGCTCAATTCCATGCCTTCTTTAAAGAACTCTTTACCTCTGAGGACTAGCTGAGGGGGGCCCTCAACGAGATCCATCATTAAGGGCATCATTCCAAGGAAAATTGGGGAGGAAGACTTGATGATTCTTGATGTTGACATCACGAAGGACGAAATTGTAAATGTTGTTTTCTTAATGAGCAATGACAAGTCCCCTGGTTGGGATGGGCTGCCAGTGGAATTTTATAAAGTGTTTTCTGATTGGGTGTGTGATGATATTTTGCAAGTTTACAAAGAGGCTATGGATAAAGGATCTCTTGGGGACAACATTAACAAGGGAATTATAAGGCTCCTTCCAAAAGGGGGAGACAAGACCATGGTTAAGAATTGGAGGCCAATAACTTTGTTTAATGTATCCTACAAAGTGCTAGCTAAAGTAATTACCACAAGATTGGTGGACATTCTACCAAAGTTTATCAACAACACCCAAACCAGCTTTATTAAGGGTAGATACATTTTGGAGAATTTAATCACAAGTTGGAAGGCCTTGGAATGGGCCAAAAACTCCAAACAGAATTCAACAATGCTCCTTTTGGACTTTGAAAAAGCCTATGACAGAGTAGAATGTAGTTTCTTAAGATTTTTCCTTCTTTCCTTTGGATTTTCTAGAAAGTTTTGTGGCATGGTTGATATGCTTCTCAAGGACACCTCAACCCAAATTGATGTAAATGGCATGCTCTCTGAAAAAATTCACCTAGAAAGGTCTATCAGACAAGGCTACCCCTTAGCCCTTGCCCTCTTTGTCATAGCTTTAGATGCTCTCTTCTATTTGTTAAGGGATCACACCTTCTCTCCCAAAATTAAAGGAATCAACTTACCTGACAATAATGAACTTGTAAATGTTCAATTTGCAAACGAAATTGCTATTTTTTTGGGCCTAGATGAAGACAACATTAAATCTCTAATGAAAAAACTTGATCTATTATGCCAAGCCTCAGGAGCCAGACTGTCCAAGGCCAAATCAACCTTTCTAGGTTGGAAGCATGACTATCCTGACTGGCTTGCAAGATTTCATTTTCAGTGGGGAGGTCCCAACAAGGTGGTAAGATACCTTGGAATACCCTTTGTTGTCAACCTTGACCTCAAAGAAATGTGGAACTAGGTTAAGTCAAATATTGAGCAAAAGCTTGAAGGGTGGAATAGGTAGTACCTCTCTATGGCTGGAAGAATCTAGGTTTTCCAAAAAAAATTGTCTTCCTATAGTGTCTACTTCACCTCTGTGTGGATTTTTAGCAGCTACCAAGTCAATGACATTCAAAAGAGAATAAAAAAATTCTTATGGTCTGATGGCAAAGGAAAGAGAGAAAGACATTCGGTCACATGGGACTGGTGTTGTCTTAATAAATCCCAAGGTGGCATTAGATTGAAAGACCTTAGAGCACAATGGGTGGCTTTAGTATCTAAGTGGATTCTCAAGTCGATGGAAGGTAGTGAACCTTGGAAGATCTTGGTTCTGGCTGGGTCAATTGTTTTTAGAAGCCTATGGAAGGCTTGGGACCTTATAAAACACATTGTGCAACTCATATATTACAATATATCACTCAGAAATAATATAAAGTGTCATCTCCATAGCTCCATATGGTGGAATCTAGAGCATAAAGGTAAAGTTCTTGCCTTTCTTCAAGGTTGTTCGGCCAAAATATAGAATATGAAAGGTATCAAAACTTTTGTTGATATCCTTGATAATGGTGAGCTCAAAAACTGGGATAATATCTAGTACCATTTTGATATGCTTGCATCTAATATGATAACCTACTCAACTATTTTGGAAGAATGCAAAGATGTGTGTTTTCCCAAAGATGTTGAGAAAGAGCTCCACCTTGTTGACTATTTGGTCTGGAAAGATGGCACCAATATTGCTAATGTTAAGGCTAAAACCATCTATAACGAGCTGGTTGATAATTATTCTATTGTTGATCATGTTAATAAAATTTGTAACTTGAAACTTGATATAAATGATTGGAAAAAAAGCTCTTTCATTTGTTTGGAACTCTTCTATGGAACCAAAAAATATCTTGCTTCAGATGGCTACTTTTACTTCAAAAAATTCCTTACAAAACTAATTTTGAAAATGTTGATGTTTGCAGTCTTTGCAAGATACCTAAAACGGTTAAGCACATACTTTTTAATTGCTTTTATGAATAAGAAATATGGAATTTATTCTGTCATAACTTGAAAATTTGGGACAGTAGTGGTAAAATTAGTTGGCATGATATACTTTTTTGTATGTTCAAGATTAAAGTTGATTACATAAATTTCTGGTATTGTTTGTGAAACAAGATAATGTGGCATATTTGGAGAGTGAGAAATGACTATAAGTTCAAGGGTGTCAAGAGGGTACTTACTGAGTTTTCAAAAAAAACTCACATATACCAATGCTACTTTGCAGGTCTCACTACATGCTGAAACCTCAATGGCGAAGTTCACACAATTATTAAGAGGTGGTGTTGTATCCTTCAAAAGAGAAGATATTTTCCAAAGAGCTTTCAAGGAACTGTAGAGAGCAATTGAGGTGGCAGTCGGACCTGATAGGAAAATAGGACCTCAACAACTAAATCCTCATGATCAAAACCCAGAAGGCATTGGTGTTGAAGATGTGATCTCAATTGAGCAACGTTTTGTGGATGTATTTGGGTATGTGCAAGGTCATGATGGGCCAAAAGTGGCGATATGATGGGTATTTGTAGGGTATGTGGTTGACACTTTTTTTTACCCAAAATTGATGAAACGAAAAGGGTTTTAAAGGCGATTCTTAGCTTTCCACCTATATAAATTATGTTTTACTTTGAATTTAATAAATAATTATTATTCATTTTCTATTTGAATTATGACTAAAGTCCGATTGATAGGATGATTGAAAACATCTATAGCTTTCAAATGGTATCACATTTTTTGAATCCAAACATATGTCACATTCTATGCTTCACATACTATAGGATTAAAAATAAAAAAATTGAATTTCATGAATTTTTTGACTAGGTTAAGGTGGTCGGACATACAAGTTTTGATATTTTTTAAAAGTTGCAATAAAAGATTCATAATTAATTATTAACTTGGAAAAAGAATTACAAAAATTGTATCACATTGGGACATGAGTCCTATACTTGTATCTAAAATCTTATAAAAAATATTATCATTTTATTGTGGTTAGGGTGGTTAGGCAGAACACTTAATTCTTATTTTTTCCCGAGATTTAAGTACTATTGCATTGAAATTTCAAATTTTCACCAAATAGATTCTTATATTTTTAAATAAACTTAGTAGTTTAGAAACTACACAATTTGATACAGATTCTATTCTTACATATTTTGAAATAATATAGATAACTTATTCAAAATTTTTAAGTCAAGTTGCCTAACTCTGATTTTTTCTAAATTTTTGCCACAAAGGGCATGTTTTTCCATGATGATCCTGCACATACCCATTTATTCAAGATGGATGATGCTGGTTGACAAATTTCAGCAACTGAATTCCTAATGGACTCTCCTTTGAACTTTTTGTAAATCAAGTTGGGCTTATATGGCAAATATTCAGACACAATCTATATTTTTATAAAAGTTTCCCATGTAAAAATAGTCATGTTAAAATGAACTGAAAGTAGATGTAAAACAGTCACATGTATTTTTTTGCTGCTCCATCTCCATGAACTGCAACAACAACCCTTTGTAATTTTTGATGCTCTATATTCAATACCATAAAAAATAGCATTTAGCAAATTAAAACAAATTTTTAATGTGCACAGGGGAGGGATATCCCATAGGAATATTCCCTTTTGGAGGAATTTAGGATTTTAGTATTGAATAATTAATCTATTTAATGAAAGGGGTGAGATTAGGATATTTAATTAAATAACTAGGATAACTAGGATTTATTTAATTAAATAAAAAGATATAAGAAGGCTAATTAAGGGCATGTGCAGGATCATGATGGGCTAGAAAGTGGCGATATGATGGGTATGTGGCTGACGACTTTTTTTTTACCAAAATTGATGAAATGAAAATGGTTTTAAAGGAGATTCTCATTTTCCACCAATATAAATTATGCTTTACTTTGAATTTAATAAATAATTATTATTCATTTTCTATTTGAATTATGACTAAAGTCCTGATTGATAAGATGATTGAAAAACATCTATAGCTTTCAAAGCGGTATCACATTTTGAATCAAAAATGCATCACATATGCTTGCATACTATAGGATTAAAAAAAAGAATTTCATGAAGTTTTGACTAAGTTAAGGTGGTTAGACATACAATTTTTTATATTTTTTAAAAATTGTAATAAAAAAATCATAATTAATTATTTACTTGGAAAAAATTAAAAAAAAAATGCATCACATCGAGACATGAGTTCTCTACTTATATCTAAAATCTTATAAAAAATATTCTCATTTTATTGTGGTTAGTATGGTCAGACAGACACCTACTTCTTATTTTTTCCCTGAAATTTAAGTGCTACTACATTGAAATTTCAATTTTTCACCAAATAGATTTTTTTTTCAAATAAACCTAATAGTTTAGAAACTACATTCAATTTTCTATAGATTCTATTCTTACATATTTTTGAAATAATATAGATAACTTATTCAAATTTTTACGTCAAATTGTCTAACTCTAATTTTTCTGAATTTTTTGCCACTTAAGGGCCTATTTTTTTCCATGATGATCCTAGACATACCCTTAAATAATTTGCATTATTCAATTAGACAAGATGAAAGGGGAATATTATGGAGAGTGAATTAACCTAATTAGATTAATTAGATTAATAGATGAACATGAAGGCTTTGATTAATTAACTAGGTGAATTTAATCAAATAAGCAAAAAGAGGATGTATGTTAAGACAAAATGATGCTAGTATATATCGGATTCGAGTGTGTAGTATCATTCAAGACATTTTTAAGTGTCTACAAGATTAAATAGAATAAGTACAAATGAGGCATGGGCTATTCTATTATAATCCATGAAATATATTCAATTTATTATTTATCATAGGGGTTTCTTGACTAAATTGTCCAAAAATATTTTTTATTGAACTGTTTAACAAATAAATACAATATTACTCTAATTTTTTTATTTCAACATTTATTTTACAAATTTCACACATGTTCTACCTATTTTTTTTGTAAGGAAGAAACATAACAAGTAGTATTGGTGGATGGTTTGGTGCTTAGTGAGATCCCTCTTTATTCTATGTAAACCCTTTGCATATGTTAAAATTTTGTAATGCAAAAATAATTGGGAATTTCATAGACTAAATATCAAGTAGATGTTTCTAGTAAAATATAGGGACATTTGATGGTCATTACAATGATGGTTAAATCCATCCACTCCTTATTCTAGAAGCTAATTTTTTGTCACTATGCTTGAAATATTGGATAGGAAATTTATTGTAATTTATTGAAAGATGAATTAGTTTTTGTATCTATAAAAAAGTACAAATGTTGTCTTTTCCCCTCTTTTCTTTTGACTTCATCATATGCTAATTTTGTTGCCTAAAATTTACAAGGTGAATCCTTATGTCCTTCCTCCAAATAAACTTGACCCATAATTCAGTCAACTTGATTTAATCATTACCTATAATATATACATTGATGCATGATAAGGATTTGATGTTAATTTTGTCAATATTTTTACTAATTTTGTAATTTAATTTTTTTTATATGTATTAAATATCATAAAAAAAATATCTTATTTTTGTTTTAAAGCATGCATGTGTTCTGGAAAAATACCTCTTTTTGGCCAAATTTTTTCCCTCAACTTGGTTCACTTACCCAAATAAATACATAATATTTTCATAAGAAAAGGAAAAAGAAATATTATATTTTCACATCACAAAAATTTGAATTCAGAGTTCATTTAGAATTTTTTTCAAGTGTTCTCTAAGGGAGAATGGATATCATCATGCAATGAGAAGCGATTCATGTTTGAATTGTCAACAATGGTCTAGTCCTAAGAAGCATAAGAGGATATGGTCAATAAATTATTAATCACTCTCATGAAATTCATTGAGGATAAATAATTGGGTACATGTGAAGTAGGAAACTCAAAAGAAGATGTGTTAAACGCATCTTAGGTCCAAATTATCTAAAGTTATTTCCATACAGTGAGAAGCATCAAAATTCTTGATATTAGGGTGGGTGTAGTTGAAATAATAAGCTTGTCTTTCAAAGAATGTTTTTGTTCATGTTGAAAGAGATAATCATAATGTTTGGAGGGTTCTTATGCTAAAAAATGTGATTTCTTTCTTGAGGCAAATCCATATTTTTGCATTTAATGAATAGCTCTTAAGAATAATGTGGTGGTAAATTTTCCTTTTTCATCAATGAATAGCTCCTAAGCTTTATCAGGCCACCAAAACTAGTTTTAGCATTTTCAATGTCTATCAATTATATCAGGAAATTGATAAAAATAAAAATATAATGTAAAATAATGAGTTGAGGAATTTTTCATGTATACTCAATTTATATTTTTTCTAATTATTTAATAGAAATATTTCTATAAGTTTGAGTTTTCTTAATTAATTTTTTTATTTCTTTCATTGAGTGACATTTTACTAAAATGCATATTTTAACTAGAAATTAGATGTTTCCTCTATTTCTTAAAATTAGATTACTAAATCTAATGTCTAGCATGTGGATTTTTTTAGTAGTTTTTTTATCAAATATTTTACTTATTAGTATATATTTAATTGGTACTAACACAAAATTTAGATTCTTGTTTTACAATAATTGACTTCTCTTTCTATATATATTGAAATTAATATTTCATTGAACTAAGGACATCCATATGGAGTAAAGTGTATTTTCTGAGATTTTCCTCAAAAAAAAAAATTATTTTCTTAGTGTCTTGAATAAAGGTCGTTAGTTTTTATAACAATTGACCTTTGTTCACTCCTAAACTAAGAAACAAATAAACACTAGACCTTTTGAAAAGTTAACAATGAGAGTTAAAAACTTACAATATGGTATTTTTAGATGAATTCATTCAATCTCCTATAAAGTGAAGCATCATGCTATGCAATATGATATTAAATACTCCATTATTTCTACAAACTAATGTATCATGTCATAAATGAAGAAACAATGGAGTATTCTCTATCATCATCTTTTTAAACCTTGGTAGATGGTGTAATCAAGAAAAATACCATCATCCTCACTAATTGCACTCAACCAAATTTACTATATCCTTGAGTACATAGAGCACATAAATTATGATTGTAGCTCTATAATGAGTTATGAGAATCTTGTGTAGATATTATTTTATGTGATATCATTATTTTATGTGGTCTATAAATACAGTTTGTATGCCTTAGACCATCCAGGTAAGAGTTTGGAATAGATGGTAGAACCATCCATTTGACTTGAAGGACCAAGCCACATTGTTCCTTTCCACCAAATTAGATGTATTTGAAAATTATCATATTTTTTCTTCTTTCATTTCCAACCTCTTGTTGGAATAAAGGTCCTCCTCTGCCAATTGGTTATCTTCCTCTTTTGCTAGCTCCTTGAAGGCTTAGTAGTCCTCCTCCACTGAAAATTTCCATTGCTCTTTGCATCACTTATACCAGTTCCTATTAAACCTACACATAAATCATTGAAAACAAAAATAAACCTACACATCCTCCTTCTCTACATTATTCCATTCAAGCATACTTTTCATTTCATATTTTTTGAGATGGACTTCGTTTCCTAGCTTAATGTGATAATATTCACAAGAAAACTCATCTTTTACATTGTCCTCTTTTATGCCATAAGTGAAAGTTTCTTTGCTCTCTCTCACAATCATCCTCATTTCTTCTCCAAGAAAGAGATGATCCATTTCTTCTCTCTTTTCATTAATTATGTGATTTTCTAGACATTCCTATATCTTCTCACATTCTTCTAGCTACTTCTAATTGGCTATGTTTTTTGAAACTAATAAGACTTCATCACATACATGGCTCCCAAAGATCTCTATCATTGTTTTAGCTCCCTCTCTAACCTGGACCACTTTCACTACAATATTTTGGACCTCTTCTTGTGATAGGTTGCATTCCTCTTGATTGCAATATTCAATCTCTTCTCCTCTCTGAATATACCTTTTTCTCACAAGATTAGTATTCAACCTCATCATTCTTCTTCCCCTTCTCACAACTCTTTAGTGCCTTTGCTATAAATTTCTTTTTTATTTTCCTTATGATTGCATTCCTCATATTCCTCCAACATCCACCTTAACTCCTTAAACTTATACTCTAAATTTTGTAACTCTTTTTTTCTGGTCCTTTGTTAGCTTTTTCCTCCAACTTTGTCTTATATTTTCTTCCACCTTGGTTATCTTCTTTGTCGTGCATCATGATATAACTCCATTTTTTTACTTCACAACTTTCATCTTCATGCACATAACAACTCACCATGCAACAACTATGCATCAACCTGTAATAGTTGTGGTACACATTTCTTATAAATATTTCATCTCACATGTTCTTCTTAGACATGGAACTATTGGTTTCCCTTAGCACATGATGTCTTCCAAATTGTGACAACTAATTCCACTCAGGGGTCACCTTTAAATCTGTAAGTAGTCATTTCATCCTTACTCCACATTTTGTTTGCATTTTTCATGGCTCTACTCTAGTTGTCATGATCTTTTGTCTCTTTCCCCAACTATTTGGTTGTCCTTAGACTCCTCCAACCCACACTCAGAACAAACCACAATACCCCTCCACTGGTCAGTTGAGTCACCAAATCTTCATTGGTTAATTGTGGAGCAACTAAAAGGAGTTTTATGTGTCAAGTTAATAGAGAGGAACAAAGAAGCCTTCAAGTAAACTATGACACAAAATAGGTGGATTCAAAGCTAAAATAAGCCTCCCCAACTAACAACCTCTATGATGTGAGATCCTATTTGTCCCTTGAAGTAGGGAGAAATAGGTCTATGCAGCCAAATAGAAAACTACAAGGATAACAAGCCACCCTTCTTGTGATCAATTGTTATACCATAAATGATGTACCCAAGATCAAGCTCCATTAGAGCACACATAAAACTCCTATTGATTATCTTTAATGGAAGACACAACTTATTTTGAAGGGATAGCTAGGTCAAATGGTGCATTGTTTGTCCATAAAATTTAGAAACCCTTGAGAACCAAACAAATATTTTCTCTCATTGAGCTGATAGCACATAAAATTGTACCTACACAAGTTTCTCATAACTCATTATTGAGATACCATCATGCTTTTGTCCTTATATTTTCCCACGCTATGAACCCTCCTCAATTGAATGCTTGTATTGCACAAAGTTGTTCACATTCCTCTTTGAATATATATGGTGGTAATGTTAATAGGAACCTATTGCAATAAGAATGTTTTTGTTTAAATTTGCAAAATACCACACACCATAGGGTAAAGATGCTCTAAGAATTAGGAAAACTATTTCATCTAATTATTTAAAAAAATATATATAAAATATTTGATGTATTATAATCAATTATTATTATGTTTTATTTAAGAAATATATGGTTTAGTTATTATTAGCATTAGGTTCTTTTAATTTGATAATTAATAAAGATTATTTAATTAAATTCAAAAAAAATTATCTAGTAGAATTTGGAACACTGAAAATCATAAGAAATGAAAATATTTAGTTAATTTTGATAAAAAATAGATAAAAAATGAAAATATTTAATTAATTTTGGTAATTGATAGATAAATATCTGTTGTTTTGAGTATAATGTTTAATTATAATTTATAAGATTTTATTTTTTATGTAATATAGATATAATAAATAATATATAAATAATAATTTTATATAATATTATAATAATTATATAAAGTTAAAAAGTGCATGTTTGTAGGTTAAAGATAGTGATGAAATGAAAGACAAACATGTGGTTAAAAGAAGGCAGTCTTCCATTCAATAATGTGTACATTCACGAACAACAAAAAAGTTTAATCAAAACAAATCATGCATTTCTTGGATAGATAGAATTAATCATGATAGTTGGAAGCTCTTCATTGGTTGAATAGATAGGTCAATGATACCACATTCCATCAATACACTACATAGAAGACAACTCAATGAAAGACATGAGAAGATCATTTTGTGAAGCACACCATACAAAGTAGAGTAGGTTTACTATGAAAACCATCAAAAGAAACCATCTAAAAAGATAAAGTTTAAATAAATTATGTATTCCAAAGGTTGGTTTGTAGAATAATTCCTTCATTGAATAGCGAAACATGATTATCATTAATTTTATATGTTTGATCAAAGTAGTTCATTTTACCTTCCAACAACGAAGGTTGTACAACACATACTTTACCTTGAAGCTACTTTGCATCCAAATATATGATGTACAATATTGAGTATAAATAGTCTAAGTATATTCTTCAATCTTTAACAATATATTCTTCAAGTTTAAAGTACCTTTTCTTCAAAATGCATCTCCATATTGACATGAATAAGGTCATGGAAATGGCAAGAAAAAAATCCAATTGCATTTCAACATAAACCCCGCACGGAGAATTTCATTTTCCCTATGTAAAATATTTGATGCCACAATAGACACCATGATGGTCATCAATAGCTCTGACGGTGCATAAACCGAATAATCGCCTATTAAGGAATTTAATTGATCATAACATCAACAATTTGAGAATTTTCTATTTCTTGCAAATAGTGGTGCAAAATGGTTATAGAAAAAAAAAACCTCTATCGGGTATAGTTGATTTTGTTGTCCCAATCTTTAGCCTTTTCTAATAGTTTTTATATAAATGTCTTATATACACTATGATAGCCATATTCCATGAGATGTTGTCTTGTTGTTTCATGTACGATCTAATGCTTTGCAAGCATCCACTAGATTTTTGCACTTGAGATATAAGTAAAATAAGATTAGTATGTGCACTTGACATTGAAGTATATGTATTTCTATTATTTAAGTGATTTTTAGTCAATTTAAATAATATTTTATTAAAATATACATTATATTTATTTTTAATAATTTATTTGTGCAATTCCATGTATCTTTTATGGGGAGTTACAAAATCTAGGGATGAGGCCATTTTCAAATCCAACCTCATTGTCCCATGATGCTTACTATATTTTCTTTATCATGGGGCTTCTAAGAGGAACCCCAATACTGCTGGGGGATTTATTTTTGTAAGTGGGAATCCTTGTGTCAAATTTGTAGTTGGCCTGGGTTCTTCCACCAATAACCATGTTGAAGCTAAAACATTGAGATTGGGGATGTCATTTACACTGAAAGGGGGATTTGGATACTCCAATCTAATTCTCAAAATAATTAGTTTAGCTCATTATAAGTCTATTAGTGTTGATTATGAAATCAAGTTGATTAAACTCACTTCAAAATAGTATAACATGATTGAATTTTAGCATTTATATAGAATTTTCAACAAAGAGGTGGATAATATGGTAAATATAGGGGTAAATGTATGAAAAAAATACATCATTTTTTTTTTCCTTATTGACCTTCCACACCTCTTCAGCATACCCATTGCACACCAAAGCGCGATAGCTTGTTTACAATAGATAATATAAATATCTGATAAGATTGAGTACTAAAATCACAACTACTAGCCCTCTCCTCTATAATCAAACGTTTTAATTCAACCTAGTTTGAATATGTAAAAAATAAATAGTGGGTAGGGTGGCTGAATATGGAATCCGAACATATTTTTGAAATAACGGTGTTGCTTTCAATGCAATCTTAGATAGATTAATAATACCATCCTCTAGAAGCCTTGTTTATACGACTTGGACCCTTTGATCAGAGCACGGAACTACCATATACTGGTAGGTGAGACGATAAGTCTTTCATATTGTTGGGCCATTCTAAATTGTCTGTATCGCTTGTTGACTTGACTGAAGAAACTGAATTTATGTTTAGTTTCACATGTGATGAATTCATGAGGAGCTCTATAAATAGCGTCCATCTTCGTTTCACAAAACCACAGCTCAAAGCCAGAAGAGGAAGTAGAAGAAAGGAGAAGAAGAGTTAATTAGAGAAGATGGTGGTGGGAAGCTTCAGTCATGAAATCGAGTCTCCAGTGGAGGCGAAGAGAGTGTGGAATGCCTTGGTGAAGGATGGCCATAATCTCATGCCCAAGCAAGTACCTGAGCTGTTTTCAAGCATCACATTCGTGCAAGGCGACGGAGGTGTAGGAAGCATCAAGCAAATAAACTTCACTCCTGGTATGTATCATCTCATCTAGATATCTTCTTCTTACAATTACACCTGTCTTTGTTCTGATGGGCTTTGGTGATGCAGCCAACAAGGATTTCAGCTATGTGAAGGAGCAAGTAGAGGAGGTGGACGAGGAGAAGTTTGTGTACCGCTACAGCCATGTGGAAGGAGGACTGCTGGGAAAGAAAGTGGCCTCTGCCAAATACGAAATAAAATGCACCCCCAAAGCAGAGGGAGGGTGCGTTTGCAGCTCTATAGTCCATTTTGACACCCTTCCCGGCGTTCCTCCTGAGGACGAAGGGAAAGTGAAGGAGGTTAAAGAAATGGGCGCTGCTCTGTTCAAGAAGATTGAGGCATATCTCCTCGCTAATCCCACTTTGTACTGTTAAACGTACCATACTACATATTATACCCCTCTGGCGTTCTTTTCTGTTTATGCTTGAATAAAATGTCAAATTAGCAACTCTCTTTTGTTCACCACTAGGCCTGAATTTGAAGGTCGGCCTTGCCTCTCAAATCAACATTTTTTCGATGCTTATCCATTGAAAGAAAGAAATAAAATAATGAGAAACATCAGTCTAGTAGAGTGGTTTTATTTTTATTTCATATGGCCTTTGAGTTGGTTTTATGGATTTCAATTACATCTCAGATACTTATATGTTTTTTTACGTTACATTTTTCTTTTACTCTTTTCCTTTATAATGACTTCCCAATTATCTAATCCAATGCAAGGAATAAAATGCCACTACTCATCACCAAAGACTAGACCAAGTGGATATAAAAATTGATCTGTTTGTGCATATTTGTATGCTTCTTGTCACTAAATACCCAATCGAGGAAGGGATGGGATACAGACTCGCTCATGAGGATAGAAGAGTCACTATGAAGTTTTTAATATTAGAAATAGAAGAGATGAAATACTTGAACCTTATTATGGACATAATATATGGCATACATGTGAGAAATGATAACAAAAGGTTGGTAATTAAAGTTTATGGAGGGCAAAAATATATTGAGAATATATGATTAAAGTAAGAAATATTCATAGCATGCAATAATTGAGGAAAGTTCAAAGTTGTGTTATACCTTGGGCTAAAAAATAGTTTTGGGTGAAACTATTTCACCAAAAAATACTTGCAACGTACATTGTACAAAGAATTTTGGCCAAAACGATTTTTTCGCAAAATTACTATATTAAAATATAATTTTCTCTATATTTGAAATTCCTATGAGAAACATTAGAAAATACATCATCAACATGGGTAATGGAATTACAAGGCATCAAGTCATCATGAGTAGCAATAAATTCAATAAAAAAGAGTAAAAAGTTGTGTTTGATATAAGAGAATAATTAGAAAGAGACACATATAGGTAAGGTAAGGAGCTATATAAGATTTCATAATGTGATTAGAGAGAAAGGAAAATATAGGAAAATTATTATGAAGAATTGTAAGGAAAATAAAAGGATTAATTAGGTCTCTACGAATGTGAAAGCGAAATATGTATGAGTCATGATATGGAATAAGATACACATTTGAACATGTAATGCCCCGCCAAGCAACCCCAAAGGATATGATACATCTAACACTTATGGCACCATTTTTTTTTAAAAAAGTACTAACATACATCATAGTAATCATATATCACATGAAATGAAAACTAAACATGAACTACATATAACAAATCCCTCGGGTTTACATGACTGCATTATTTTTCACAACAACATTATTACATCACATGAAAGGTAAGTATACACCAGTAATCATAAGATAACATGAACATGGTCAACACATTAATCAAGGGTTACAATATTACAATGCCGCTTCCCAACATGAATAGGGAAGATACAATAAAATGGAATGATACATTTGAAATGAAGGAGTACAAAGCTGCAATACTGGATTCAACTCTGGTTCAACTTAGGAGTCACTGCAAGGTACAATTTCGCACTTCACGATCGACGACTGGGGACCCAATGGGGTGCATAGCATGTTCCACCCAACCACGTGGACCCGAAGGCCCACCCCCCATGCTAAGAGATGACAAGAAAGACCCCAACGATAACCATCATACAGAACAAGGATACAAGACTTCACAACAAGAACCACAATAACATAAGACAATCTTCAGCATGAGATATAACCAACACAAGATGTGCCCAATCATAAGGAATAACCAATAAAGCATCAACATACATATGCCAACATGTGCTTCCAGAGGCCCAAGAATAACATAGAGGGAAACAAAACATACATGGTTGTTAAAGGAAGAGTGTCATCGCAATGTTGCATGGGTTACCCTGGAATCTTCCTAGGCCCCGGCCCCCAACTTGGGCTACCCTGGTGACCTCTTATGAAACACGGCCCCACATGCAATCCAATGCGGCATCGATTGTCTTTCATAAGGACAAGACAATGATTTTTCCATTCCAGGCCTTCTCAACTTATCTCAAGCCCATACAAGCACTTGAGCCATGAGTGAGGCATTCACTTATATCTTGTTAATGTGTGATTCTATCCAAAACCCCTAAATAAATATTATCATTTTCACTTGATTAATAAACTTCCAATGAGTTACCCTGGGACCTCTTCCAGGTCCTGGCCCCCATTGAAAGCCACTCCCCTTATGAACAACAAAACTCAAAAGACACTATCAGGGTAAGCCCCATGCACAACATATAAAGCCACATGATAAATTGCATTAAGCAAGGCATACACCATCCTACATAAAATCTTCATAACGAAACTATTTTCAAGTGCAAGGCTAAACCCATAACATCAAATAGATCATATGAGCAATAGTTCACAAAGAACCAAAAGTGAAGGCCAATAATAAAGCAACACCCTTCTTTCCCTTTCTCTGGAAGACTGATAAATCACTAAAACAAGGGTTTCCCAACAAGGTGGCAACAAAACTTGTTCTCAAAATCAACATCAAACTCAAAACCAAAAACAACCTCCATAAATAAATTCATCATAAACTCCAAAATTACACACAAAATTCACCACAGGGAAACAATCCGACATTACAACCTTAAAGCTTACTTTTAAAGACAACTCACATTAACTATCCAATCAAGAACAACTTCTATAAATGATCATCTCTACCACTAGAACAATAACAAAGTTCACTCTCAGTTCACAAACATCACAATACATGAGGTAACATTCAATTCAACAATACAACCAGCCACAAGAAAGAAAGACTTATTTACCCATCAAGAAATCAATACTAAAAATAATAACTCATTATAATTCATCTTATCAACAACTAATCTATTCCATTTAAGCTAACTTTTCATTTATTACAGACAAATACATCAACTAAAGTTCTATTTCAATCTACAAAATATAGATTTATAAACGTTTGGATCTCTATAATTAAATATTTGCGTCAATGTCAATGAAAAGTAGTTTCTAGCATGATGGAATCCAATGTTACTCATGAACAAATGTGATAATTCCTCTTTAACAGAGTTTGATTTTCAACTTGTCAAAAGGACTATGAGATTTTATCATTTTAGTGTTCCATCCTTGTTGGCAAGATTTTCACGCACTATTACTGAATTGTTGTTGTCCATTGGGTGAGTCCCATGGACAATCTATACAGGACTCACCTTCTGATGGTTTTACTATGTTAAGGATGCTAGTTATGTCAGGAAATCTGAAAAGGAGGAAATTTAAGCCCAAAGCCTTTAGGGATATAGCTCCTCCCCATAATGTTCACAATCTAATATAGTTCATCATATTTTCTAAAACAATTTGGAGTTGAAGTGAAGGCAAGGAAAAGAAACTTTATATCAAGCCGAGGTTCCATTCTGAGGGCTCTCTTAGGTACCTTCTAGAAGCCATGAAAATAGTTTAACGTAGAGACTGAACTTATAGCAATACATGGCACTATTTCCAATCATGTATATCACTATAGAGCACCTGCAAATAAAGGTTCACAATGTCTATATGAAACAACCAAGTGTGCACCCATGAAACATTTCAAGATATATTTATATATATATATAGGCGGATGTACCAATCGACATAATCATTGTCAAGCATGCAGAACACATTGTATCAACAGCCATAAACGAAGTTTATATTATCAGTTCCAATGATCCTCACAGTCAGTTTTAACTCATCTGACACCAGTCAACATTCACCTATTTAGATTTCAGACTCTAGTTTTCCTTCAAGTCTGTGCTCAGATGAAGATAACTCAAGACGCCTAACAAACAGTGTAGCCTCAAATGAAAGAAATATAGACTGAATGTTTCCAACAACATTGTATTTTAGTTGGATCCTAAAAATGCTACTTCTGGAAAGGTTCCAACATTATCATGGAAGTTATTTAAATCTATACATCCTATCATGTTCAAGTGTTGCAACTGCAATAGGTTGCCAATGGTTTCAGGGAGGCTACTTAATTCCGTGCACTGCCTCAACTCTAAACGCTGTACAGTAACAGGTTGTCAAGTATATTAGAAAATGAATATTGGAATTTTGAAATATTGCCATCTTCTTGCATTATTGTCAAGTCCCAAATATTATCCCCAAGACTAAAGGCAAGGAGAAAGGTGAGGTGCAAATATGTGACTTAAGAGTAGGAGAAATAATGTACAACTTTTCTTTTTGAAACTAGACTCATTTCTGTTTGGCAACGAGTTTCCAGAGACACGCTCGAATTGAAGTTTGGAAATTAAACTTCACCACGATCAATGGAAAGCTCTATATTTTGTTAGTAATTGACAATATCTTATTTTCTAGATTGTTGGAAGAATCAAGCAGGCTATTTAAACCTTTACAGTCTTCTATGTTCGAATGTTATATAAGCCTTTAAACTTCCTATCATGATCAAGTGCCACAGCATAGACAAATTAATAAAGAAATCAGAGAGATTACTAAAACCTTTAAATTTCCTATTATGTTCAAGCGCTGCAGCTTAGACAGCAGGGTATTTCCAGATTCAAGACTTTTACTTATTACTGAGGAAGAGAAGACAGAAGAATCATTATTCTGTCACGATAATGAAAAGTTAGCGACTGGGTTTGGCTTGTTAATTGTGGCCCTCAAACGGCTATTAGAGTTGTTAAGAACCTCCGGGCATGTTCTGACAACCACGTTGCATCCTTGTTTATCTTCTAATTTGTTGCAAGAGATATTGTTCAGAAAGATGTGAACCACTTCCATCGTTTATACTGGTTCGATATTATTATGAATAATAATGGTGATGCTAAATGAAACAAACTGAGAAATAGGATTGCACTATGATATTGTGCACTGGTTGTAGTCATGCATGCAAAATGCATAAACAAAGTCATGGTACGTGAACTATTTGACAAAACTCCTCAAGGAAAAATTGCAGATTGGTACAATAATTATATGAGTCACAAGAGTCTCACTAGTTGATTGTTAAATCCCTTATGCCAAAAATAAACCATATGCATTTCCTACAATAGGAGAACAAAAGTTCAAGAGGGCCAGCAAATCGACTTACAATCAGAAGTCATGGCTGAAGATATCTCGTGTGATGATGCTTGATAGGCCAAGATATATATATGAGAGGGAAAGATGATGAAGTTTATGCAAGAATACATATAGAAGCCTTGACAAGAGGCACAAAAACTCTGAAGCGTGAGTAGTTGCCTATACAGAAATATTTTCAAATACTTCACCTGTCTTAGTGAGATGATTTCTTAAGGGCCCATAAAATGGCCTAAAGAAAGAGGTTCATAGAGATGGTCTCAAAGGCTCACATACTCAATTTAAATTAACATAATAGTCACTAATTTTAAACTTTGAAGAGAATATACAAAAAGTAAGAAAACAACATCCATTTTTAAGAATCAATATATGAGGAACACCACTTACCTGATAGGTAAGTTCATTTAACAGGATATGTAGTAGTCTGAATTCGATGGAGCTAGCGTCCAGAAAACACCACAAGTACTCATTCCCTTTTAAATTCTAAGATACAAAATCTAGCACTTTTGTCTCTAGGACTCCATTAATGACTACGGTAGGCGTTTAGTCCTCTCAGTTTTATTTTTCTTTGCCCTAGCTATTGTGTATATGTCAAATAACCTTACAATTCTATGGAAGATCTGACTGGGCTTCCATGGTGTCCATACTCGCAGAAGTAAAAAGGTATATATTTTTTTTAACGAATCAATACCAGAGACCCCCATATGGGTATCAACATGCAAGGAGAGAAGATGTGTTACAACAAGTTGAGCCCCCCTAAACATGTGCTCCCGGGCCAAGATAAACTATCACGATTCCCTTATCCGCATTAACCTGCAACAAGTATGATTGGTAACCAACTAAAGTCATTCCTCAATTCCCGTATGCAACCAATTATAATCGGTATGAAATTAAATTCCTTCCCCCATGCAAGGCAACCGCAACCAAAATTAAGGAGGAAATACTCTCACTCCCCACACCTATTTCTGGAGGAGTTAAGAAAAATCCCATTCTCATGCATGTCCGTTACACTTTTCATGCAGAACTCTTCAGAGTAAACTTCTACACCCCTTACTTCATGCACATGCACTACTAAATTTGGTAAACAATTAAAATCATCCCTACCTTGCAAATCCGTGGCAGGAATCTATTTACCAGAAAATTAATAGTTTGCCACAACGTTTAATTAGGAAGGTGTAATAAATGTCAACACAATTATTTATACATGTATGCATATTTGTTTATATAATTATAACATATATCTAGGCATTTATTTAATTAACTAATAAACTATTTACCTATGTCTCACAAAATTGATTCATTGAACTATTGGTTAAGTCCCACATTTGCATAAATTATTTGGTACTCTATTTAATCCAACTAACTAGCTTAACAGGGCCATTTAAATCTCTCTTTAACCACATAATCCAACTAAAAAACAACAAGATCACACAACATACCAATCAATACTCGACTTCATAGCGGGTCGGTAAGAAACTCAAGGACAACACAAATTTGGAGGGTCATTACAGAACAAGAGAAAACAAAAATTCAAAGAAAAGTCAACATTTATCAAATATTAATTTTTGTACTAATCTAGAGATAAATTAGAAGTGGAGGTATAACTCAAATAGGTCAATCAAAATTAATGATAGAAAGATTGTATTTCCCTTAATTTTAGGTGTGTGTTAATTGATTATGTAAATGAGTACATTATTATTCCTATTAAAGTATTTTAAATACATAAAACACAAAATTAAATAGATGATTCTAATGCTTGGTTTTGACATATGTAAAAGAATAAAAGAAAATAGGAACATTTTTTATATAGAGTAGGAAGTAGAAAATAGTAAAGAAATGGCATAAATACACATGGAAATTCTAGGAAAATTGTAATCAAATTCAAGGTAGTTTGAAAACACTCTAAATTGAAATTCTTCAATTTACATGATTAGGAACTCACTATAAGCAATAGGTGCATCCAACACGGAGGAGAATATTAGGATCAAGGAGAAATTGTTGAGGTAATTTGATTATAATATTGTTTAGGTGTATTCAAATCTAGACTTTGATCAAAAAATTATGTGAATGCAAGTCAAGCTAGTGAGAAAAGTTTGGAGGAAAATTAAAAA